>PVKS010014443.1:0-23029 GCA_004027875.1 Aplodontia rufa | reverse complement strand
TATTTCTGGAATCAGCTCTATGTAGTCATGACATATTTTCTGTATTTGGTGACTAGTGAATATTTGTATATATAAGTGATTAGTTGACCATTTTACTTCTCATTTGTTATAGCTTGGTTTGGATATCTAGATTATATTATTCCAAAATTTTTAGGGATTTTTTTCCTTCCTTTCCCAGATCATGTAAGATTTTATGTAGACTGGGAATTGATTATTTTTCAAAGAAGTGATAGGATTCAAATATAAAATGAATTATTCTGTATATCTTTTCCATCCCACTTTTTCCCTAAAGTCCTCTACTCCCACCCCAACCCTATATTAATATAATTAATCCATCACTCTTTTGGTTAATATTTCTGTGGTGAATGTTTCCCCAGTAATGTATTTGCTTTTTGCCAGGCATTCCAGGGACATTCGTGGCTTAGGGACAATTTTTATACTAATTGCTTGGATTGGAGTTTCTATAGCAGAAAGGTAGTGAGAATTCTGAGCCAGAGTTTGTAAGAAAGAATATATATACTGCCCAGGACTCAGGTACAAGAAAGCTTTCATTTACTAGGGGTAAATTTTCTTCTGATCTTCCCACCTCTACCTATGGCTCTTCTATTGTACAGAGGTCTGAGTTACAACTCCTGACTCTCATGGACACAAAACCCCGTTGCCTTAGTTAGCTCTCCGAAACTGTGACCAAATACCTGAGAAAAACAACTTAAAGGAGGAAGGATTTATTCTGGCTCCTGGTTTGAGAGGTTTCAATACAGTCATTTGACCCCATCACTGTGGGCTAGTGGTGAGGCAAGACATTATGGTGGGTAGCTGTGTCAGAACAAAGCTGCTTACGTCATGAAAGCTGGGTAGCAGATAGGGTTGTGATGGGGGCATGGAGACCAAATAAAGGTAGGCCCTCAGTGAGTTCCTTCTTTCCAATGAGGCTCCACCTCCTACAGTTTTCACTGCCTCCCAATAGTACCACCAGCTGGGGACAAATCCTTCAACACACGGGTCTTTGGGGAACACTCAGCATTTAAATTATAACCCATGTCTTTGGCCCACTGGGTGCCATATGCATGCTGCAATCCACCAGAGCCTATGACCTCTGATACTAGGCAAAGGCAGCAGCAACTCTTTTGCTCACTTATTTGATTTTTACTTCTACCTTCAGTTTTGCTTCTGAAATTTTGATTGTATTTGATTTTCTTTTTCTACCATTTCTTTTTAAAAGCATTTTTCTTTTAGTTCCTTTACTGTTCCTGGATATTTATATGGAAAGATATCAAATTACTTTATTCTGCCTTCTTCTACATCCTGAAGTCTAAGATTCCTGCTTAAAAGAACCAGAGTTAGCTAAGAAAAGAAACATGACCTTTTGCTCTGAGGAGAAAGCTCTATTTACATGGGATGCTTCCAACTGACAGAAAAATTTCTTTCTGTATCACTGGGCAAAGACCAAGTCCAAATAAAAACATAAACATAACCAAAACAGGCCTTTTGTGTGTGCGTGTGAATGTATGTATATTTACGCATGCATATATATACACACATACCTCCTAATCCTTGCTGTTTTCTATTATTCAATATACTGAAAATAAGTCTGTTTCACTTTACAGTATTAGGACCATAATCACACTTTAAATTTGAATAATGAGCAATAGTAAAATCTTGTATAAACTCATATTCCAATCATGTAGCTACTGCTGTTGGCCTTATTAATTGGAAAAATCCATTGATAAGAGAAATGTTACTCTTTGTATTAATAACAATAGCAATTCTGTACTTTGGAATTTATCCTAGGGTCTCTAATTTGAAATAGGTATTTATCCAATTCTGTGTATTTGAGTTTCTTTCTTGGTTGACTCTAGAATAGAACTTCTAGCATCTTCTAATGTGGGGGCTCTGAATTGTATGGTTTCCACGGGGAGTGAAATCTGCTCTAGACTGAAATTTGCAGTGATTGGGGATCTGCAATCTGTTAATATCTTTCCTAAATACCAACTTTTGCTTAAAATCTGAGTACAAATTGCTTCTGGATTCTGTCGCACCATAACATATGTTTCTGAGATAATAGTAGCTATCTCATTGGGCACTGTGGTAAACACCTGTAACCCTAGTAGCTTGGGAGGCTGAGGCAGGAAGATCTCAAGTTCAAAGCCAACATCAGCAACTTGGTGAGACCCTGTCTCAAAACAAATATAAAAAATGGACTTGAGATGTGGCTCAGTGGTTAAGTGCCCCTAGGTTTAATCCCTGGTAACCCCTCCCCAAAGCACAGTAGCTGTCTCTTGAGTCTCTAACACATATATGCACTTCACACATGCATGTATGCATACAAGCTCGAATATACTGGGAAAAAGCTAATTAATGTTTATTTCTTCTTTTTAATTAGTAAGGTTGTCTAAATAGGAAGTTCTGGGCCTGCACACAGTACAGAGAAAACAGCTCTAAAAAGTGACTTTTCCCTACCAAGTAGGAATTTGAAAGAGCTGTCCTCTCCCACTTCACTCCAAGAGATTGTGAAGAAAGTGACTTGGCAGTGAGTAGATAAGAAGCAAGCGAATTCTAAGAAGTAATTTCTGATCAAAAAGAATGCAACAGTATTTATAACGCTTAAAGCAGTAGAGCAAAAATTATAATGACCAAAATCCAAATCTAGATAGAATTGTAAAAGAAAAGGATATGTGATGCAAAGAGGAAAAGATGAAAAGTGAACAACAGTCAATAGGAATCTCCCTAAGCGCCGTGGATCGAATCCCCCTGTTAAAGTATAATCAGACTGTATTTAAAATGCATCTCATTAATGAAATACATAAAATAAAGACAAACACAAAGAAAGGGTGGAAGCAAAAAAGATTCAGCATAAAGGTACAAATTTAAAAAGAAGCCTAGCATAGCTAAATGAATGTCAGACCAAATGAAGTTTAAGGTGTACATTGGTAAATATTAAGAATATCACTTCATTTAATAATTGGATCATCAATCAAGTAAGATGTGATATATTTGAATTCATGAACAACTAGATAATGATCTCAAAATATATAAAGCTAAAAACTGAAATAACTAAAAGGGAAAATGGATAAATCATCCTCACAGTGGGAGATTTTAACTAATAAAATATAGAATATTTCAACAACCATATTAAACTTAGTTTGAGAACTTGGGATGGGACTCAGTGGAAGAGGCTTGCGTTGCATGCATTAGGCTCTGAGTTTGATCACTATCACCACCAAAAGAGAAGAAAAAAAAAAAAAAAGCAAGAAAAGAAACCTGAGTCAAAATGGGCGTATCACAACACCACACGAGACAATTCCCCAGTACACGTTCTTTTTAAATACTCATGAAGCACTGATCATGTCCACAAGGAAGACCTCAAAAAGCTGAAATATAGAAATAAAGAGGAAACAACATATTTAATAAAAATTCAAATTACTTATGTTTTAGTTCAGAAGAATATCATATCATAAAGCCAAGAACCATATAAATGCCAAGAGCCTGACACAGAGAGAAAGTAGAGGCTGCCTCCAATTCGAAAAAGCTCTGAAGGGCTTTTTAGGGAGGAAATGGCATTTGGACTGAGATTTAAGAATTTAGAAAACATTGGGCCTTTACAGCTTAAAGACACAACATGCAAAATATAATCTGGATAACACTGAATGGAAAAATCAGTAGAAATACTGGAGACATGAAAGAATAGCAGAATACATAACCAAACAGGCAGTGAAGAAACTGGTGGTTTCTGTAAGTAAATGACAAGGTGGTTTCAGTGCAGAAACTGGATTATCAAAATGGAAAGCTAGGATATGAGCATTTTATCACATACACAAACTCCAAAGTGTGGCTAGCTTTTCTGTAACTTGTGAAGAGTGACAGGTTTTTGAAAAATAAAGAGATACTAATGTAAGAAGCTATAAAAACATTTTAAAAGTGGTCAACACTGGTTCAAATGATTTTATTTAAAAAGTTGTACATTCCAGCTTGCCTTTACATTTTTAAGCAAACAAACAAAACATCTGGGTTAAAACTATATTGAATCATTCCTAAAATCAAAATGATGAAACAGAAAGAAGGAGAGTTGAGGAGCTGTGGGCCAATGACAGCTCTGTCCCCTCTGTAAGCCCAGCCTGCAGTCCCCAGGAAACAGAGGACTGACTACTTTCTGTACACTTTGGACAATCGGTTTCCCACCTATGCTCACTATTGAAGATCCTTCATGAATAGTCCTTCAAAGCCAGTTCTGAAGTTTTTTTTCCCTTTTGTCTGAGCACTTCAGACTGGCAGCTCATGAATGCTGATTTTAGTTCTAGGGATTACTCTAAGCTTCTGAGTTCACTGTGTAATCGCCAGCCTGAAGAGCCGCCAAGTGGGTGCTGCCATTGCAGTTTAGCGACTTCGAGCATACAGTGCACGTGTATCACCACGTAGGTCAGTCTTTTCTAAAGTGACCTAGCACATTGATTTTTATTTTTAAGGTAAGTTGTATGCTGCATAGAAGTTGTCTGCACAAATGAAAAAAATACCCTTTTTCTTCTGGGTATTTTCTTCTATGTTGATGACTGGAAGATGTTAAAGGTCACTGCTGTCATATGGATGTGTGTTCTTAAATGGCCCGTGTATTTAATACTTGGTCAGCAGTCTGTGGTGCTATTGGGGAGGTGGCGGAATTTTCAGGAAGTGGCACCTATTGGAAGGAAGTTAGACCATTGAGGATATGCCACTGAAAAGGACATTCAGACTGTCTCACCTCTTCCTCTCAGTTTCCTCTGCCACACACACTCTGTCAGGATGCACTACCTGGTCACAGGCCCCAAAACAACAGGATCAAATGACTGTGGACAGAAACCTCCACTGTGACTCAAAACCAACCTTTCCTCCTTATAGGTTGTTGCCTCAAGGATTTTTGTGTTTGTTTATTTTTTTACTTTGTCTTGGTTTTTTTGTTTGTTGCTTTTTGTTGTTATTGTTTACTTGTTTGTACCTGGGATTGAACACCAGGACACTTAACCACTGAACCACATCCCCCACCCTTTTTATTTTTTATTTTGAGATAGGGTCTTGCTAAGTTGCTGAGACTGGCTTTGGTGCCTTTATTATAGTAGCAGAAAGCTGACTAACCAACAAACCCATTCTGAAACAAACTTCCAGTTTTCCTCCTTTCTTTAGGTCTACTAAATTTTTTTTTTTAAAAATCTGTTTTGTATTGTTTTTGCTATCATAGACAATGCAAATTGCTTACTATATTGAAAATTAAATGAGGGTACATTATATCAGATCCATATTACTCCCTATCTACTGAGATATATCATCAATGCATGATGATATATGGATAGATGGACAGATAGATACAAATAGGTAAATGCTCATAAGATATTCTCAAACCATAAAAGCATATATACTCTTGGATTTTATCATGTATATCAAATTTGGAGGTACTTTAAACAGATAGATTAATTTTATATGTAACAAAAAATAATGCCAGATTCAAGTGTACTAATACTTCTTGTTATTGCTATTTTTTGAAAAGTTAAAATGAACTATTTGTCAATACATTTTTGCATAACCATAATTTGTAACACTAAAAGGTTCAATACATATTTTTAAATCTGTACTCAAGAAATGCTAATAAGAAATTCTTTCCACAAATTAGCTAGCAATAAATTAAAAAGGTATTCAAAGTACATTTGAAATAGGTAAAAATTATAAATGAGATTATGAGTTAGATGTTATATTATTCTAATAAGACAAGTCCAGTTTCACCAGACTATGTCAAACTGTGAATAAGAAAATAAATATATGTATCTCCAATTGAAGATGTATGCTCCAAATTTATTTATGTAAAACCTTTCCTTCTCTGTTGATGTTAAATTACATGCAACATAAATAAAAAAGGCATTCTTTTTTCCAAATAATGGTTCATTAAATATATCAACATACTTATTTTTAACTTGATTCATTTATATTTTTCTCCCTGAATTATATGATCTGTTTTATGGTTTCTCATCTCTTGTTTTCCATTATATTCATGGATTTTAGCCACAAGCTCAGATTGGTATTCGACAATTAAGATTCTCATGTTCTGATTGAGCTTCAAGAACAATGATTGACAATACATTAGATCAATGGGTATGATCTACAAAGATGAAGACAAGGGGAAATGAAACGGAGTCAGCTCCAATTATCTAGTCAATGAAAACAATCCATGCTTATTTAGGGAAAATGTTCTTCCTGATTCTTTTTCCATTCCCCATACAATTATCTTCGTTCTCTCAAGGATCTCCATAGGAATGTCCTGCTGTCTTCTTTTCTCAGCTGAATCTATTCATGAGTACACACATTTATGTATTTATTTATTTTTTTGTTAAAGTTTATGGTCTGCATCAGTTAGATAGCTTTTGGTTACAAATAACCAAAAACCAAACATAAATGGACAGTTCAACAGAGTTGGCTTCAGATAAGTCTATATTTAGAGCTCAAATGATGTGGACAAGAGGCATTCCCCTTGTCCTGTTGGCTCCATTTGCAAGTAAAATATACGCTCATGGTGCCAAGACAATTGCCAAAAACATTCCAGAGATATTTGCTCTCTTGCTCACTTCTAGTATTAAATGAGCCATTGCTCAAAGTTCAAAAATAGAAAAAAGAAAAAAATTTTTAAAAAAAGTTCAAAAATCGAATTTTGGTCCTGTTTGAGCATACTTGGATCATCACCATTCAATTGTCACAATATCATTAATGTGATAAGCCAGTAGACTTGAGCCAGTCAGGATCTATTCTGGGCTTTGATCAAACCTACTCATGATGTATTTAAAAGATTGTCAAAAAGTTAAAAACTAATTCTATCACAGTTCTGATTGGATTTTAGAGAATGTCAATTCAATGTAGATAAAGAGTTAAATGAATATGATAAATAGTTGATTTGCACATTTATTTTTTACTCTACTATTGCTGAACCTGATTAGTGAAGCTTTTTCTTACACTAAAGTTCAGGAATATACTTAGAACATTTGACAACAAGATATAATATGCCTGAAATTACGTTTTAATCCATAAACAACAAGCACTGTTCTTGTTGCTTAAAAGTATAGTTCCTCAATCGGTGTCCTTTTTATGCCTCATCTTGATATATATCATGGTGAGCAATTAATGTGTTTTATAGGTGCTTATCAGAAAACTTAAAAGTTAATTATCTTGTATATATCATGAGTGTTACTCTCCAAAACATCAGGGTAAAGGGGTCATTATACTATATTTAAGATTTGTTTAACTACCTACTCAGACTATTCAATCAATATTTGGGAAATATAAATATAATTCTCTGTATTTGAAAAAAATGAAGCATTATTATAACATGAAATGCCTTTCTACGATTAAAATATATGTATGTATTTTTCTAAAAATAATAATTATTATATATTTGGGGGTTGGGAAACAATGTGGCATAATTCTTTAGAAATCAGGCCTATTGGTCTGGAGCAGTGGTTCTCACTACAACTTGAAATGATGGAGTGTTATCCTTTTGTAGATGCAAATATTGCTTCCAGAGGGAAGGTGAGATAGGACCAATCAGGGTGACAGTACAGGAACAGAGGTCAGAACAGTGACTGGAATGCATTGGGGGTTTGGATATGTATTGAAATTATTAATGAATTCGGGGCCTAAATCTATTTCTTCACAAGTTCAGTGCTTTAGTTACAACTAAACTGTTATTTGAGTGTTGCTTACATATTTTAACAAAGAGCACATGATCAGTTTCTGCAGCACACAATAGATAACAGACAAAAACCAAAACAAAACAAAATAAAAACTCCTAGAGGATTCATTCATTTCTGCTTTGAGGACATAAGCTTAATATTATTAATTATTATTATTATTATCTATATTTTCTACTTTGGTCAATTAGTAAGTAGTTTAGGAGGATCTTGATCTATACGTGTTGAAAAGTATATGTCTCTAAAAAAGAACTATCCTGAATGTATTCAGAATTCTTCAAAAGGCTTCTTTAAAACATTTTTAATGCTTTTGTTATCAAGAGAAAAGCAGATGAATTAAAGCTAGTTGAGTCTTCAGCTGTGGACACAAAGAAACAGCCCTTAAGTGAGAGTTCACAGCAACTGGAGACCTAACAGTATGCAAAAAGAATCTCTTCTTTAAACTCTAATGCTGAAGCTGGAGGCAGAAACAAGATGCAGCCTGGAGATTTCATCCACCACAGGTAGCTTAACTACTCTGGTTTTATCCTGTGTGGCCCAACAAGGCCTGACAAACAGTACCACCGTACCAGAAGCATCTCTCGAGCGATGATGCGCATAGACAGAGGGATTTTTAGTCAATTGCAGGAATTAGGCTTTAATGCTTTATACTAAAAGACTTCATACCCCAGATAGCTGCCTGCTATCCACTGAATCTTGGCAGGCAATGAGACTGCTGAAGCAGAAACGGGGAAGCGACGTTAAGCAGATTTTCACGCAAGTACAAAATGGTTTATTTACAAAGCTATTTTTCTTCTTTTATTTGTAGCATTTCAAAATGCTATTTTTATTTTTATTTTTCCCCCTAACCTCTGAATTTGTTCAACCCTCAGCCTTAACCAAAATTACTTTCTAAAAATGTTTCTATAGAGTCACAAAACAAAATAAATGTTTCCCTCATCAAAAAGATGAGATCCTTTAAATGATCAGTTCCATAGTTCTTTCAAAAACTACGAGACACACAAAAGGACATTAAATACTTTACCACTGTATGGAAGCTCTAGACGGTTGCAGACCTCACTTTTGCCACTAGGTCTTGGCAAAGAGATCAGTTTTGCCACAAGAGTTGCAGAGACGGGCTGTACCAACAGGGAGGTAAGGTTTGACCGGTTTTGTCTAAAGCTTCCATCTGCATTCAGAAGAGAAAGGAACAGAATCCTTAGTAAACAGAAATTAAAAACCATCAAAGAGAAGTTCTTTGTAATAAGTATGTAAATTATGAGCAATAAGTTTATATTTGTTCATTTGTTTATTTACTCCTTAGTTATACTTGGTCTACTTATTAAAAAAGATTTGAGATACTTCATAAAAAATCCAGTCCAAATACAATTATGTCCCCTAGTTAAAGATGGCAGATTGTACACATCCACTTACCTCCATTATCCCATAAAACTCCATTAAAATGACAACAAAGGAATGAAAAAGAGTAAATCCACAGGGACAGAGAAAAGAGGCTATAGTAAGATTCAGGACTTGGAAAGCAGAGGAGTAAGCATCAGCTGACATAACAGCCGCGAAGCAAGGAAAATCAGTGAGGAAACAGAGAAGCAATGCTTCTGATAGGTTCTTTCTGAGGAAGAACTGAGAATGGCTAAGGAATTGGCAAAAATAGCTTCCTATTTAAGTAGTCAGGAAGGGGACTGGATTCCAAGGTTTGGATTAAATTCTAACTGAGAAAAACCTCCTGAACCTCTTGAACCCTCTCTCAATTTGGGTTCTTGTTCTTCCTTCTCACCAACACAAAATAAAGATGCGGATATGGAGACACCAGATGTTTTACCCTCCTGACACCCAATCCCTTCACCCCAGGTAGGTTATTAGAAGATTCATTAGTACCAAATAAGACCAGGTGAACAATAAGTATCTAAAAACGATGAAAATCAGGAAATCTATTAATGAAATAATTTGCTCAAGACATTCTCTGTTGAAAATCTTTAGTAAACAAATCCCACCCATATCCAAAACTTCAAATCAACTTCTTTTTGCTCTTCTTAAGTAAGAGCTTCCTCTGGATTCTGTGCAGCAGGGGGGATCCCACTACAACAGTCCAGTGAGGAAGAGCTAGGAGGCCTGGAGGCTCTGAAGAAAGAGGGCAGCGGGGAGGTCTCCAAGAAGACAAATGAATGGGAATACAGGCGAGCACTAATGCATCAACAGAATATTTACAGTAGGATCAAAATTAGGATGTGAAGAATTCCCAGACATAGAAAAGTAAGAAATCTGTAAGGGAACCAAACCTTGTGTGAAAAAGATAGGTAATGATAATATGAGTAATTTTACATAGTCATAATATAAATGATGATCGTTGACCTAACTCAGAAGAAAAAAATTTTTTTGTACAAAAAAAAGTAAAGGGGGCTGAAGCAGTGGCTCAGTGGTTACAGCACTTTCCTGGCATGCGCAGGAACACGGGATCAAACCCCAGCACCACATACACAACTAAGTGTCAGAGCAACGGGAACCACATGAAAAGCTAAATAAAAATGGATTCTCTCTGTCTCTCTCTCTCTCTGGACAGTGAGAGAGAGAGAGAAGGGCAAAAACCCAGGGTCATGCATATGGAGTCTCATGAAAGGTAAAATCCGTATCTTTCAGAGTGGTGAGGGAATGTAATGACAAACACTAAAAAATGATGAAGTAACCCAAACACATTGAGAGATAGGGAAATTTAAAAAATAGGTGACTACCTAAGTGTTAACAGCAAGTGTGCTTTCCCTAGGGAGATAAGAAGAGGAGAAAAGGCGTAGGAAAGGGTAGGAGAAGGTGGCATTTTTATAGATTTAGCCTCATGAAAGTATTTGACTAAATTACATTCATCTATAACATAAGGGGAAAACAAAAATAAATAAGAAAAGACCTACTGCAATGCAAATTAAAGAAAACTGCACAATACTTAGTAAAGACAGTGGAGAAAAACTAAACAGTGCTCAAAGAAACAACTAAAACATACTCAGCTTAAATATTTTTACTGATTCAGAAAAATAAATACACAATGGAATGGCTCTATTTGACAGCCAATAATGTTTTGGAACACAGTACTATATTTTTCAAAACTTTTATTAGGGAAAATAATTGCTCAAAGTTTTCCCAGAATTTAATTTGACAGGACGGCAGGGGGTGCAGAGCCCAATGACACTGGCAAGCAGGCTCCAGGAAGCAGAGCATAAATGAGAAAGTATGTTTCAAAAGTGTTTCCTTAATTTATTATCTGGAAAACCATGAGGCAAAAAAAAAAAAAAAAAAAAGTGATATTTAGCTTAGGTCTGCGGCAGCCTTAGAAGTCATGGCTTTGAAAGAAAACAATAATGAAGATTTAAGCTTAGAATTAGGTCTGTTATATAAGCAGAGCACTGGTCTAGTAATTTAGTAACTTCTTTCTGTGGATATATAACGGTGTGTTTGGACCACAGTGCAGTTCACGGCTCCGGGCCATTTTCATGTCACACTGCCATTACTGGCTATATAATTCTCAGAGCCAAGAGCAAAATGACAATGTGGGATGGCCTGTTCCAAAAGTATTGAAGGAATTCAATGTGGCTGTAGCAGTACACTGACTCCAATGGTGAGGCCCTTCTGAGAGGGTGCTCTGGGAGACTGCACAGGCCATGTGCAGTGACCCAGACCCCACATGGTCCACTCAGAAGCCTGCTGGGACAAACTGTGCAGGATCTGAACACCTCAAGGACGCTGCTATCACACAAAAGTGAGCAGCCCTTGTGCTTCACGCTGTACCTGGGCCAACGTGACCCATCCCACAGAGACAAGGCCTATAAAACGAGCTGGGAACCTGGGACAGGCAACTCAGTGTGTTTCTCCCAGCATGCATTCTCTCCCTCGCCACTTTTCTCGTACATGGGACAATGAAATGGAACTTATATGTGTCTGCTATTTTGAAATGTTCATGGATGTTGGCTATTGTCACGTTTCCAATGAAAAATGCAGCTTTCTAAGTTGTTGTACCTTCTACCCAGTTCAAATATTTCTGCTTGCCATTCAAGGCCTTTCACAATTTCAAACCTTATATTTCTAATATTACTTTCTGCGTTCTTCTGCATGCATCTTATGCTAAAACTTGATCCATCACCTACGTGTTTTGCGATTTAATCTTCACATTGTTTCCTTATGCCATTCCTTTCACTTCACTTATTCTCACACATCACACACTTCTTAAGTACACACTTAATTCAAAGCCCAACTCAAAGGCTACCTTCTATGTGAGGTTTACACTGACACCTTCAGTTCTCTGTGAAACACCCGCAGGGTTTTGGCAATGTTTGCTATTTTCAATTAACATATCATGATATAAGAACACTTCATTTTTCCCATTAAACTCTAATTTCCTTGAAGAAAAAGACCATTTCATCTCTATCAATATATGAAACACAGTGCCTAGCACATTGTCAGAAACACAGCAGTAGGGACTGGAGCAGTGGCTCAGCGGTTATGGCGCTTGCCTTGCAGCACGAGTACGCAAGTTCAAACCCCAGCACCACGTACACAACGAAGTCTCAGAGTGATGAAGACCACATGAAAAACTAAATAAAGTTGATTCTTTCTATCTATGTCTCTCTCTCAGTGTCCCTCTCTCTTAAAAAAAAAAAGAAACAGCAGTAGATCAATAATTATTAAAAAAAATCAACTATTATTTGAAAAATAATTTAAATGCTTCTTTTCCTGATTTTTCTGAATAGTTATAAAAATGGAGCAGGGACACAACTGAAGAACAATTTTTGATTCTATGCTTGTTATACACTTATGATTTCTCCCTAGCTAACTCTTCCCCCCACCAGCAGCCACATCAAATAGACTTTCCAAACCCATCTATCCCCATCGACCCGCTGATTAACCTTGTTCTGAAATTACCTGTTGTAGAATAGTATTTCAATAAATAAAATCATCCTTGAGATATACTTATCTATTACTAAAAAATCAATAGTTGCTTTCCATTTTTCTCCAGAATGCTCTATTAAGCATATGAAACATTATATTTAAACATTAAATATGAATGAACCCTAAGCCAAACTGAACATCCTCAAATCTTTGATTTTTTGTGCTACATGACTAATATACTTGCATTAGTTTTGAAATACCTGCAGCAAGTGGTTCATTAATTTTTCACCTTCACCTTAATAGGAAATTTGACAAATAGTTCGGTTCTGAGAGCAGATACTAAAAGAAGGACTTAACAGGACACTAAGATTAAATCATAGACAAAAGTTGTTTTTTTTTTTCAAAACCCCCTTGAAGAAGAGTTCAGAGAATTTCATTTTCTGGCATTATTAAGAGACTTTGAATAACACTAAATGTGTAATATTTTTATTCAGTTGTATTTTAAAGCATATTTATGAACTGTAAGAATCCATTAGATATATCAAAATTAAGTAATTATGTGCCTTACAGCAAAGGGTACCATATAGAAAAATTGTGTGAGTAGATTTTCGTTCTGTAGCTTTTAGATTCCATGATTTGTATCATCCTCTGTGCGTTGTTTATGTTCCATAATGATGACTCCAATTTTTATTTTACAGTTAATAAAGTCTCTCTTTATACACTATTTGTATTCTAGAGATCCAAATAGATCCATTCTATCAATAATTCAATCTCTGATACAGTACTGTATGCATACAGTATAATGAGGAATTCAAACACACAGAATTCTAAGTCTGACTATGTCACTGACTAACGATTTGAAATGTAACAAAAATGATTTCACAAGGTAACCCAGAAGGGTCTTCATTTTTGCTGAAGTTCTAAAATAAAACAGTCTATTAGCTCAGACATCCAGAGTTTTAATTATACTGGGTGACATTTAGAAGAAATGAGGTTAAAATAAGTAAATGTTATCTAACTGTACATATTTAATAGGTTTTGCATTATTCTATTCAAACTGTTGATTCCCACTTCAATCACATCTGGTTATGAGTGTAAAGAAAACATGAGCCAAGCGTGGTTTTACATGCCTATAATCTTAGCTGCTCCACGAGGCGAGAGGATTGCCAGTTCCAGGCCGGCCTGAGTAACTTAGCCAGACCCTGTCCAAAAAAAGAAAGAAAGAAAGAAAGAAGAGTGGGAGAGAAAACATGAACACCAGTGGTGTGTGTGTGTGTGTGTGTGTGTGTGTGTGTGTGAGAGAGAGAGAGAGAGAGAGAGAGAATGGAATACTTCTAAGCCAAAATTAAAGTCAGTGTATGCAAGAAGTGCTAATTATACAAATAGAAATCTCCAAATCTCAGACATTGGGAATCTCAAGATTAAGAGATTCTAAGACAAAGAATATTCTGGTTTAGTAAAGAGGGACCATGTGTGGATCAGTGGTGACAATGTGCCACATTTGAGAATAGCAGAGCTTCTGAATTAAAGAGCATAATTCAACCCTTTGCACTTGATTCACTCTCTCTCATGTGTGTGTGTGGGGGGTGTGTAAATTTGACATTCTTGCTACTCCGTGCATGAAGGCAAGTATGGATCCTTTCCAACTAATCTCTAGCCCTTGGACAGAGAATAGCATATTCCCTGGGTGCTGAGTTTACCTACCTGCACAATCTCAGGTCCCACCCCAGACCTTCAGAACCAGAATCCATCCTCTAACAAGATCCCCAGGTGATTCATGTATACATTAATAAGCACTGGCCCAAATCAGTATGCATTTTAACATAGCACAATTTCCATAGTTTTCATAGCAACAAAAATATAAAAAGTAGGACAAAAAGATGAAAACTGTTTCCCCTACTTATGTAGAATTAAGGATGCAGAACCTTTGACTACATCTGCAAATCCCAAATCAACAGTTCTGAGTCTTTTTCAAAATGGGTAACAAGTCTGTTCATAGCTCTAAATAAGAAATTTTAAATGGACTGAGAGCATTTTGTTTTTGTCTTTTCCTCACTGATGAATTTGGTAATTCACAGATCAAAATTACATATATAACACTTTATTTCAGCCATGAATAAATATTATAATAGCTAACTGATTTGAATTTTTCCTTTCTTGCTTTTTAGTTATTACAATTTCAATACCATAAAAGATTTACAAACTAAAAGTACAAACCCTGCCCACTTCGTAGCAAACCAAACAATCAGAAAGCTGAGAAAGCAAAGATTTTAAAACACATTTTGCAGTGCTTTTATGAAAAAGAACCAAATAAACAAATGAAAAAATTGCTATCAGTGATGTTGTCCCAGAATATATGATTTTACTCTCTCCAGAGGACTACCACTTTGACAGAAATCAGGCCATTAAATAACTAACACAAATGTTTCTTCATTTTTATCGGAGCACACTAAATTTGCAGTAATTTGTTAGTTATTTTTCTGGAATGACCAGCACAGTACATTGGCTGGTCATTTTGCTGTCCTTGTGAATATAGCTGATCCTATTTTTTTTTAGTATCTTAAAACCTACTGGTTATAAATATCTCTATCTTCCCTCAAGCGAGTCAAAACCAACACTGGGCTCCTTAGGTTATTATTAAAAATAAAAACATGCTTTGTGCTATGCCCTCTTCTCAGAGTGAGCATATATATGGTTTTCTTTACCATATAGGGCTTTTAGTACTGACCTTCATCTTCACAATTGCATTTTCTTTAATTTCATAACCTTTTTATTGCCTTCCTCTCCAGCTAGTATAAAAATTTAGTGACAACAATTTTTAATGACAACACTTCACCCAAGTCCGAATTGTCACAACTTCTGAGAAGCTTTACTCTTATGTGCTCCCACATCAGCCTTTGTTTACAAAGGTTTCAAAAGGTTTTCTGCTCTCCACCATAGCCTAAGCTCCTCGGGCCCATTTCTTACTGTATTCCCAAGGCTGTGCAAAGTGCTGAGTAAAATGTAGGAGCCCAGTGTGTATGCTATGCTGCTTTTTGTATTTTGATATATAGAGAGGGAGATGGTGAGAGAATCAGTATTATTTACTTAGTCATCTGGCCTTTGTTTCTCCTACACTTAGTTGCATATGTGGTGCTGAGGTCCTCAAGCATGCCAGGCAAGTGCTCCAACTGCTGAGGCGCCGCTCCAGCCTTCTGTGGATGGATGAGTATACAAAAGTTCCAACAAGCAACTTGCTTCTGTCTAATCTTAAAACTAAACCCAATGGCAGGCATGGTGGCACACACCAGTAATCCCAGCCACTCAGGAGGGTGAGGCAGGAGGATCCCAAGTTCATACCCAGCCTCAACAACGTAGCAAGACCCTAAGCAACTTAGTGAGATCATATCTCAAAACAAAAGACAAAAAGGGATGGGGATTGGGGCAAGAGCTGTGGTTCAGTGGTTACAGTGCTTGCCTGGCATGCACAAGTTCGAACCCCAGTACCACGTACTCAGCGATGTGTTGGAGCAACAAGGACCACATGAAAAACTAAATTAATTGATTCTTTCTCTCACACTGTCCCTCTCTCGTTTAAAAAAAAAAAAGGCTGGGAATGGGGGATGTGACTTAGTGGTTAGGCGTTTAAGCATCCAGGTTCAATCCCCAGCACAAATATTAAGAATAATAAATAAATAAAACCAATGACATAAAACATGGAATCATAACATACAGAAGGCTACTTTGTTTCCTTCACTGTTCTACTCTTAAGCAAAAGCATACTGCCACATTCCCTAGTAAACATCACAATATTTAATGCTTACACACTGTAAAAACAAATATATTTACATTACACCAAAGGGAGTAGAAAGTAACACACTTATTTGTAAGGCAAAATGACTGCTCATTATGATATTAAAAGATTATAAACTTTTATGTTAGAAAAACAGCACACAGGAAAAGCATTTTTAATTTTAACTTGGGCTCTCCCTTTCTAATTAGTTCATTTATAGGAACTGGTCATAATATGACACAGGCTCAAAAAGAGTGAGATAACTGTCCCCATGATTAAAGATCATTTTCTTTTATTTGAAGATATAAAAACTGAAGATTTGGGACTGGAGTGGTGGCTCGGCAGTTACGGCGCTTGCCTGGCATGCCCAAGTACGAGAGTTCAAACCCTAGCATCATGTACACAATGAAGTCTAAGAGCAACACAAGGCACATGAAAAACTAAATAAAAATTGTTTCCTCTCTTTCTCTCTCTCTCTCTCACCATCCCTCTCTCTTTAAAAAAAAAAAACCTCAAGATTTATGTTTGGGGTTGGAGGGGCATAATACATAAATTATGAGCATTCCTTTCCTTCTAGCAAATGTGCTTGAATATATACAATATCTTGGCTATGCAGTAGGAATTAGTTCTAAACTTGACAAGCATTCAATTAAAGAAGTTTCTACTTTAATATTAAGAAGTTTTGATTAATGTGCAGCTAAGCAAGCTGCAGTGTTGGGATGTGGCTGTTACATATGACATGAGCACAATAGTTAGTGTTCATGCCAGGTGACATGTGGTGTGATCTAGATTGAAGTTGACTGTTATAAGAATATATTTTCATGCATACCTTAAGCAACTGCCAATGTCTTAAAACACATTCATATAAATATCCCAGAGACAAAGCCAAATCCTGGGTTTTCAGGTAGATGATGGTCACTATCTTCTCTAAATACATTTTTTTGTCTGATCCTTTCTACTCAAATAACAGAACTTTCTTTAATGAAGCCTTTTATCTCACTAAATTTTATGTATATCCTTGTCTTTTATGCAAAATTTTGGATTTGACAATATTAAGATATTGACAAATGTATGCTTAATTCTATTTCAGAGGAGTATATGAGAACTGATCCCCTACTCTATGCAAGTCAGAAAGTTCAGTATTCCACCATTGTCTACTCCAAGACTATTCTTTCCCACATGAACACTTGGAAACAACCATAAATGATACCTTAAGAAAAACAAGCTGAGGCACAGAAAAACTATCTAGCTTGTTCTTTTTTTCAAGGAGAGTAGTCTAGATTCATAACTGGAATAATTGGCCATCTGCACATTACCTGTACCATCGGTAAAGTAATGCTCCTCAGAGGCATTCCCCAGAGAAGTTTCTCATCTCAAACTTGAAGGGTATAAACATCGGAATGATTTGCAAAGTCTGTAGTTTCAGAAAAAGAACACTTTGCATTTTTTAAAAGACAGCAAATACTGTGTAGATGAGTTTTGATTGTTTTTTTGTTGTTATGATTGTGAAAGTATGCAGCCATTAATTTACAATAAAATTCTTCATACCAGATTGTATTGAAAACACTCCATTTTATGAGGCTGATTAAATGAATAGGCATAAGGACAGTACTTTATTTCCATATTTACTGAATTTTTAGATATTTTCTAATAATAAAAGTGGGAAATTATTAACCCTTGTTTCTCCGATAGGGATACTGTCAGAATAAATGCACTATCAAATGTGAGATATTTAGCAAATATCCATGGTTCCTTGTGTATTTCCTGTTTTTGACTTGGGAACATGAACACAAAAAAAGAGACAATGGTCTGGAGTCCAGAGAGCAATATCTGGCCTTTCCTGTATCTCTAACAGAGAAGTGACTCTAGCAAAGATTATCACTTCCTTTGGAACCTTGAATTCATTATGACAAGGCATTCTTGACAATAGTTTTAGAGAAATCTTCCTTCTCTGGATATCAAAAAAACTCTTTGTATTGTAAGAAACATCTAAATGGGAAGCAAAAGTCCTTCTATAGTTACAGAAATATCCCTTGTGCTTAAAATTGGAAATACAGAATATTTCAGTAGGTTCCACTCCTGATTTATCAGTTTTCTTACAGTTTAATTAATATTAGGCTTTATTATTTATCATAAATAGAAAGTTTACTTTCTTTCTATAGTGATGGGATATGTTGAGGGGAGATACACTTGGAAGAAAAAAACATATTTCTTAAACTTTCTTCTCTGTTAATGAGCCACAGATTAACTGTTGAGAAGTGCCTATACATGTATTTCCAGTCATAAATATTCTATTACTAATTCTTCCTTTGAATTCATGGATATGAGAAATTTTCTTACAAAAAAGCTCTGTGATTTGGTCAATGCAATTTATCAGGTTGTTTTGGATGTGCATTTCCTAAAAGTATTTTATGAAATAGGACTCAAATTCACATTCAAAAAAAAAAAAAAAAGAGGGGCTGGAGTGGTGGCTCAGTGTATCTTGCTTGCCCAGTATGCATGAGGACCCAGTTTCAAACCCCAGTACCACATATACAACTAAGTGTCAGAGAAACAAAGGCCTGATGAATAAATAAATAAAATGGAGTCCCTCTCCCTCTGTCTATCTTTAAAAAAGAAAGAAAGAAGGAAAGAATGAAATCTAGGGAATATGGGGAATAATAAATAAGTCCTGGGGGACTTTCATAGAGGTCCAAGCAGAAAATTGGCATTATGGCAATGGATTTTAGAAATATTAGTCTGAAAGTAATTTGCACAAAAGAATAGAATTGGAATAAGGAATACAACAATTTTTTTAAATGGACCCCATTTTATCCAGGAACAGAAATCATTCATTTCCATACTTATGTATAATGATAGAGATTTTCAAACTATACTAGTTATTCTTATCTCCATTTTGCCGAAATGACTATAAAGCTCAGAAACTTTGACATGCCCAGAGTCACACTGTAGATAAGCAATGGTTATTTCTTTTAAACTCTGGTTACGGTATCATTACAACTTACAAGAAATTGCAGTTTCTCAATAGGAACCAATATCTGCATGAACTAGCATGTCTCAGGAAGTAGAGATGTAGTGATCTAGATTAGACTGGTTTTTGGTTAGTATAACAAAATACCTGAGGTAATTAACTTACAAAGAATAAATGGTTACTTTGGCTCACAATTTTTAAGGTTCCAGTACATGGTGCATTGGCTCCATTTTTTAGGTTTGTGGCAAAGCAGTGCATCATGGTATGGTAGGCGCAAATTACTTACCTTAGGGCCAGGAGGCACAAGAAGAGATAAGGGTCCCGCGATAGGCATACTATAGAGATACAGCTTCATCAATGTTTATAGCAGCTTAATTTACTATAGCTAAACTATGGAACCAACCCATATGCCTCTTACTTGACAAGTGGATTCAAAAACTTTGGTACATATATACAATGGAATTCTTCTTGGCTATTAGAAAAAACAATATTATGACATTTGCAGCCAAATGGATGGAAATGAAAAAAATTATGCTAAGTGAAATATCCCAAACTCAGAGACTCAAGGGCCTAATGTTTTCTCTCATGTATGGAAGCTAGAATATAATCAGAAAGAGTATGATAGATTGCTAAGCTAATAATAACCTCAATGTGTATGAATTTTTACATGAGTAGGGGGAACCTTGCCTAGGATGCTGGGGGGATGTAGGGAGAGGGACTGGGGGGAAGGGAATAGGAAGGATATCAAGGAGACCAGAGGGAGGGATTATGGCAGAATCAACTCAGAGGGGAACCTCTGACTTCCATTAGAAGTTCAATTAACATGGGGGTGTAATAGAAGGAAACATGGAACCATGGGGAACCCAAGTGGGGGAAACATATGGCATCAGCCTTGGCTTGCTCTGTCAATATTCATTTGTTCTTGATTGTTCCATAATGGTTCCCTCCTAAATGTAAGACCGTATTTAACGAATTTAAAAACAAAAACAAACAAACAAAAAACCAAGAAAAAACAAAAACAAAAAAATTCAAAGAGCTCACACCCAACAAAGTAAGGTCTTCTTATTAGGCCCCACCATCTCCCAATAGTGCCACTCTGGAACCAAGCCTTTAACACATGAGCCATTGGGAGATCTATATGAAAAGCTGTGTCAAGACTTGGCAACACACTGAGCAGAATGGTGGCAATGAGGTAACAAAATCAGCAATTAATACATCAATCCTGGATGAGCAGAAGAATAAAAGCCTTATAAATGAAGCAGATTTGATAGGAAAACTGTCCTGAAGGAAAGTCAGCATATTTTAAATAATTACATTTAGTATTTAGCTTAATCAGACAATTATTACTGTAATGTTTCTATAAATAAAGTATAAAATGTCACTCTCATCTGTTCACACGGAACGTTTCTGCCTATAAAGTTCTGAATTTAATTGCTTAGTCATAGACTGTACATTACATTGAACCCCATTGGTTGTTTTCTGAATACTTTGCAAATGTCTACACAATGACATTTCTTAAACTGCAGTTTCCCAGTCCATGAAGTAAGGACAAAAGCTGATAAGTACCTAGCTCACAGCAAGGTTTTAGGATTAATTAGATGCCCATAAAGTGCTTTGAGCTCCACAGAAGATCAGGTACAATATAAATGAGCTACATTATTTCACTGACAAATACTATCTATATACTGTCCAATGGAACTGGGAAAAAAATCTCTTCTTTCTCCTTCTGATAGTGCACATTGTCTTGATATCTCTTCTTTCTTTTGAGGTTCCCATGAAAGGAAAAATAAAATTTCTGATGTGTGCCTAACTGTAGAGTGATCTGGGATACACCAATCAAACAAATAGGAGGACATTTTGTGTTCATTTTTTTATAACAACTTTAGTATGAAATGAACTAAAACAGTGACACATTTGCAAGGTTGCTTCAAAGAAAAAAAATAAATCATATGAAAGCAAGGTGTCTAATTTTAGAATGTATTATTCTAAAGTCAGATTCATTTTTCAATTCAGAAGGAGACATTCACTACTTTTGAAGGTATTCAGGATTTATTTGAACTTCCCAAAGATCACAAAATTATGTCAAGTTTCAATGAAAGTGTTGGTGGCAAACTAGTTTTATGAGATCTTACATTATATCAATATAGCCTATACATATCAATTGCTGATATTAAACTTGAATATTTACCATAAGCAACCGAATATTCTAAAAACATTAACTAATGTCAAACTAATGTCACAGTATTACAAAAAGACTGAGTAGTCCAAATCTGTATTTTAGGTATTAACGGGAAGCACACACTTTTAAAAATGGCATAAGCAACTTATAAATTAATCTCTTCCTAATCTTATAAGTTTATCAATTTAGGTAATATTTAGGTGAGAAAAGTTTAGTGGAGAAATAATAAGGTACAGGAGAGAAATGCAGTTATTCAGTTAGCCCACTTACAGATAACAGAAATGCAAATAAGATATATGAGGTGATAACATCTGGCTCACACTGAAGACAAACTATAGACTATAGTTGTATGAAATTTAATTCATAATAAGAATGAGAATTAAAACAAAAAGAAGAGATATTCCCTTTAAAGGAGAGATTGCAATCTCCAAGTTCTCTACTGAATATATTTCAAAATAATGCTACAGAAATTTTGGTCTCCATTGCTTTCAAGATTCCTAATTAACATAGATTTATACATTTATGAACACACACACACACACACACACACACACACACAGATACACACACATATATACAACTCAACATAGACATTCTAAATTAGACTGGTGGCCCTAAAGGCATGGTTCAAAGGTTAAGGAATATAAAACCAGAATATTAAAGATGAAAGCATCCATAGAATAAGAATTTACATTTCTCCCTGGGGGAGTGGCAGGGAACTGAACTAATTTTAAATTGTCTAAGTAAAATATATGAATATATTCTGATTATAAATAAAGCTAAAGCCATTTGACCCTGATTATAAATAAAGCTAAAGCCATTTTGACCCTTCCACCTATTTGATTTCCTCAACACTACCAGAAGGCAATCTGAATGATACAGTGTTTCTTAAAATTTACATTCTTTTCACACAAACAAAATCTTCACGTGATTGTATAATATTATTTAATTTTATTTTACTTGAATTATACTTTAATATACACATCATTCTCTAGCATTTTTTTAATTCAAAATAGAAATCTAACAGGTATTTTCACATAAGTTTCCTGAAATTCGTGACATACATTTTGGATATTGAATATTATTTCATAACTATAATCCTCTCAATTACTTGGTCAAGTCCAAATTGTGCTATTGTAATCAAAACTTTCATGATCCTCGAACATGTACCTACTTGCACATATGTGAAGATTTCTGTGAGGTCGTATAGAGAAATAGACTTGGGGTCAGAGAATACGAGAATTTCTAACTCTCATACATTCCAATAGTGTTTTCCAAATAACTGATTCCAAAGTGTTTTCCAAATAACCTATTTTCACTCTCTTTAGTATTATAAAGTAGGATACAAACTCTGTATCCTCCCAAAACCTTGTAAGCAAAAGCAGTTATGTATATAAAGGCCCTGGACTAAGAAGACCACTGTGCATTGGATGAAACAAAAGAGGCCCAGCATGACAGTAGAGGTGTAAAAGGTCAGAAAATGAAGTAGGGTCTCTTAGGACACAAAACACATCTTGTCTTTAAGAGCAATGTAGTCA
>PVKS010014442.1:0-48352 GCA_004027875.1 Aplodontia rufa | reverse complement strand
GTGTAATGACAGAACAAGCCAATATTGGTGTCAGACTATGGTTTCCCCCTTTGGGTTCCCCATGGTTCCATGTTTCACTTTACTTAAGACCCAAGTTAATTGGACTTCTTGTGGAAGTCAGAGGTTCCCCTCAGATTAGATTCCCCCATACTACCTCCCTCTGGTCACCTTGATGTCCTTCCTATTCCCTTCCCCCCTCCCAACCCCCTCCCTACATCCCCCAGGAACCTAAGCACAGTTCCCCATGATCATGTAAGAATTCATACATGCTGTTAGGTTAGCCATTTAATGTACTAATTCTGCTTATATTCTAGCATCCACAAATGAGAGAAAACAATTGGCCCTTGAGTCTCTGAGTTTGGGATACTTCACTTAGCAAAATTTTTTCCATCTCCTTCCACTTGATGCAAATGCCATAATATCGTTTTCTCTAAAAGTACTTCATTGTATATATGTACCACAGTTTTTGGATCCATTCATCAAGTGAGGGCATCTGGGTTGGTTCCATAGTCTAGCTATAGTAAATTGAGCTGCTGTAAACAATGGTGAAGCTATATCCCTATAGTAAGCTAATTCTAGCTCTTTTGGAAAGATACCCAGGAGTGGGATAGCTGGGTCAAAAGGCAGTTCCAGCCCTAATTTTTTGAGGAGTCTCCACACTACTTTCCAGAGTGCCTGTACCAGTTTGCAGTACCACCAGCAATATAACAGTGTTCCTTTTTTCCCACAGCCCCTCCAGCACCTGTCATTGTTTGTATTCTTCATTTTTGCCACTCTGACCAGAGTGAGGTGAAATCTCAGTGAAGTTTTGATTTGCATTTCTCTTATTGCTAGTGATGTAGAACATTTTCTCATGTTTATGGGCTTTTTGGATTTTCTCCATTGAGAAGCTTCCTTTTAGTTCCATAGCCCATTTATTAATTGGGTTATTAGTGGTTTTGTTATTTAATTTTTTGAGTTCTTTGTGTATTCTGGGTATTAGCCCTCTGTAGGAGGTGTAGCAGGCAAAAATTTTCTCCCATTCTGTAGGTTCTCTCTTGAGACTCTTGACTAAATCCTTAGCTGGGCAAAAGCTTTTTAGTTTAATTGCATCCCATACATTTATTCTTGATTTTACCTCTTGTGCCATGGGAGTCCTGTTAAGGAAGGCAGTGCAGACCCCTGTGTCATGTAATGTCGATCCTACTTCTTTTTCAAGCAATTGTAGGATTGCTGGTTTAATATCCAGATCCTTGAATCATTTTGATTTAATTTTTGTGCAGGGTGAAAGGTAAGGATCCAATTTCAGTTGTCTACATACGGCTTTCCAATTTGTCCAACACCATTTGTTGAACAGGCTATCATTCTTCCACACTATGCTTTTGCCCACTTTATCAGATATCAGATAGATAAAGGTATGAGGGTTCATTTCAGAGTCCTCTATTCTATTCCATTGGTCTTCCATTCTGTTTTGGTACCAATACCATACTGTTTTAGTCACTATAGCATTGTAGTATAATTTCAGGTCAGGAATTGAGATGCCTCCTGCATCCTTCTTCTTGCTGAGTAATGCTTTGGCTATTCTGGGTCTTCTGTTATTCCATACAAATTTGACTATTGCTTTTTCTATATCCATGAAGAATTACATTGGTATCTTGATAGGGATTGCATTAAATCTGTATAGGGCTTTGGGTAAAATGGTCATTTTGATGATATTGACTCTACCTAACCATGAACATGGAATGTTTTTCCATCTACTCAGATCTTCTATAATTTTTTTTTAAAGTTTGATAATTTTCATTGTATAGGTCCTTAACATCCTTTGTGAGATTTATGCCCAAGTATTTTATTTTTTTGGAGGATATGGTGGAAGGGACAGACTTCCTAATTTTTTCTTCAGTATCCTTATTGATGGAGTATAGGAAAGCCAATAATTTATTGGTGTTAATCTTATAACCAGCCACTTTGCTGAAGTCGTTTATAAGCTCCAGAAGTCTCCTGTTTGAGCTTATAGGATCTTCTAGGTAGAGGATCATGTCATCCACAAATAGAGACAACTTGACTTCTTCTTTTCCTATTTGAATTCCTTTGATTTCCTTTTCTTGTCTGATGGCTCTGGCAAGAGTTTCAAGGAGTATATTGAATAGGAGTAGTGAAAGTGGACAGCCTTGACTCATTCCTGAATTAAGAGGAAATGCTTTCAGTCTTTCGCCATTGAGTATAATGTTTGCTATGGGTCTGTTTTAAATGGATCTTACATAGTTAAAATATCTTCCCTTGATTCCTATCCTCTGCGGAGTTTTGAGCATAAAAGGATGCTGAATTTTATCAAAGGCCTTTTCTGCATCGATTGAGATGATTATATGATTTTTATTTTTAATTCTATTTAAGTGGTGAATTATATTTATTGATTTGCAAATGTTGAAACAGCCCTGTTTTCCAGGATTGAAGCCCACTTGATCATGATATATTATCTTTTTAATGCACTTTTGGATCTGATTAGCTAGAATTTTATTAAGGATTTTTGCATCTATGTTCATCAGGGACATTGGTCTATAGTTTTCTTTTCTTGATGAGTTTTGTTAGATTTTGGTGTGAGAGTTACATTTGCTTCATAAAAGTTTTTGGTTGTGCTCCAACCCTGTCAATTTCATCAAAAAGCTTGTAGAGGATCAGTGATAATTCTTCTGAGAACATTTGGTAGAATTCTGCCATGAATCCATCAGGTCCAGGACTTTTCTTTTATGGAAGGCCTTTGATTGCTGCTTCGATTTCAGAACCTGAGATAGGTTGGTTTAGATTTTCAATGTCTTCCGTTTTTAATCTGGGGGTGCCATGTGGCTAAGTATCTTTCCATATCTTCCAGATTATGAAACTTGGCAGAGTATACATTTCCAAAATAAGATTTGACAATTTCCTGGATTTTGGTTGAGTCTGTGGTGATATCTCCATTTTTGTCTTTGATTTTATTGATTTGCTTCATTTCAATCTTCTTTTTGGTGAGGTTGGCAAGGAGTCTGTCGATCTTATTTATTTTTTCAAACAACCAACTCTTTGTCTCTTTGTTTTATTGATACATTGTATTGGTTTTTTGTTCTCAATTTCATTGATTTCAGCTCTGATTTTAGTTATTTCCTGTCTTCTGTTAGCTTTGGGATTGGATTGTTCCTCTTTTTGTAGGAGTTTGAGTTGGAGCAAAAGACTATTTATTTGGGCTCTTTCCAGATTTTTGATGTATGCATTCAGTGCTATAAATTTATCTCTTGAGTATGCTTTCATACTGTCCCAGAGGTATCGATATGTTGTTTCATCATTTTCATTCATTTCCAAGAATTTCTTGATTTCTGATCTCATTTGGTCTTTTATCCATTCTTCATTTAAAAGGGTATTATTCAATTTCCAAGTATTACAGTAGCTTCTGTTGTTTTTTTTTTTGTTGTTGTTGTTGTTGTTGTTGATTGCTAAGACCATGGCATTGTGATCTGACAGGATACATGGGACTATATCCACTTTCTTGAATTTGTTAAGGTTAGCTCTGCGGACTAGGATGTGGACTATTTTTGAGAAGAAGCCATGAGCTGCTGAGAAGAAAATATATTCAGTCGATTTAGGATGGAATATTCTGTAGATGTCTGTTAAGCCCAATTGGTTAATAGAGAAATTCGGATTGGAGATATCTTTGTTGATTTTTTGTTTTGATGATCTGTCCAATGTTGATAATGGTGTATTGAAGTCCCCCAGTATTATTGTGTTAAGATCTATGAGGGGTTTAATGTCCTGGAGTATTTTTTCCATGTATTTGGGGGAATTGTGTTTGGGGTCATAAATGTTAATTATCATTAAGTCTTCTTGGTGAATTGTGCCTTTTAGTATGATGTAGTGTCCATCTTTGTCCTTTCTAAGTAGTTTTGGGTCAAAGTTAACTTTATCAGATATTAGGATCGCCACACCAGCTTGCTTTTTTGGGCCACAGGCCTGATAGACATTTTGTCAACCTTTCACCTTCAGTCTGTGTCTATTTTTGAGTGTGAGGTGTGTCTTTTGCAAACAACATATTGTTGAATTTTGTTTTTTAATCCAGGAAGCCAATCTGTGTCTTTTAATTGGGGCATTGAGACATTCACATTCAAAGTTAGTATAGATATGGGAATCTGAGTCCCAGACTTTGTGTTTGTTGCTGTGTTTTGTGCCATCTTGGGTTTCTACTGGAGTGTATTGTGATTGTAGACATGCTCTTGTTTAGGGGTTTAGAGAATTATTAGCATGTTCTTCTGAATGAAGAATGTCCTTGAGAATATTCTGTAATGCAGGGTTTGTGTTCATGTATCTTGTTGGTTGAATGTATCATTGAAATATGTATTTCTCTGTGACATTTAAAGCTGAGTTTTGCAGGGTATATTAACTTTGGCTCGAAACTGTTCTCTTTCAGGACTTGAAAAATATTGTTCCAAGCTCTTCTGGCCTTCATTATCTGGTCTGAAAAATCCACATTGATTCTGATTGGTCTGCCTCTGAATGTGACTTGGGGCTTCTCCCTTGCTGCTTTTAGA
This sequence comes from Aplodontia rufa, assembly GCA_004027875.1. Lineage (NCBI taxonomy): Eukaryota > Metazoa > Chordata > Mammalia > Rodentia > Aplodontiidae > Aplodontia > Aplodontia rufa. The sequence goes on along the minus strand of PVKS010014442.1, from coordinate 43,823 downwards.
ATTCTTTCTTTAGTTTCTCTGTTAATCATTTTATATATGATATGCCTTGGTGAATTTCTCATTTGGTTAGGTCAGTTTGGTGTTCTAAAGGCATCTTAGATTCGGTAATCTGGATCAATTCTGATATGAGAAAAGTTTTCCCTGATTATTTCATTCAATATGTTCTTTTTTTTTTTAGATGGAAATAGAGATACAATTGAGAGGGAAACAATATCAAACATTCAAGAATCAATGTATATATACTTAGTTATCCAGAGCTAATGCCATATCATGGATGTCCAGCTTGGGTTCCCCCTGTTGCTTTTTCCCCCAGATGAACTCCTGAGTTAAATGGATATCTCACGTAGGACAGAGATCTCCTGAGATGATTCCCCCGTATTCCCACCCTCAGTCTCCTAGGATTTCTTCCTACCCCCGCCCCACCTGCCCCTTCTCTACACCTTCAAGTATCCTAGGGAGTCATCTCCCTGTTGCATTGAGAATCATACAATTTGAAGTTATTATTAGCTTAGCTGTCTAACATACTGCTTCCCCATGTATTCTAGCTTCCACAGATGAGAGATACCATTCAACCCTTGAGTTCTAAGATTGGGATACTTCACTTAGCATAATTCCTTCCATCTCCATCCATTTGGGTGCAAAAGTCATAATATCATCTTCTCTAATGGCCGAGTAGTAGCCCATTGTATATATGTACCAAAGTTTTTGTATCCACTCATTGAGTGAGGTGCATCTGGGTTGGTTCCATGATCTAGCTATAGTAAATTGAGCTGCTATAAACATTGATGAAGCCACATCACTATAATATGCTGATTCTAACTCTTTTGGGAAAATACCCAGGAGTGGGATAGCTGGGTCATAAGGTGGTTCCATCCTTAATTTTTTGAGGATTCTCCACACTGCTTTCCATAGTGGCTGAACCAGTTTGCAGTCCCACCAGCAGTGTAACAGTGTTCCCCTTTTCCCACATCCCCACCAGCATCTGTTGTTGTTAGAATTTTTCATTTTTGCCACTCTAGCAGGAGTGAGGTGGTATCTCATTGAAGTTTTGATTTGCATTTCCCTTATAGCTAGTGATGTAGAGCATTTTCTCATAGATTTATGGGCTTTCTGGATTTCCTCTGGTAAGAAGTTTCTTTTAAGATCTGTAGCCCATTTATTGATTGGATTATTTGTGATTTTGGTGTTTAGTTTCTTTAGTTCTTTATATATTCTGGATATTAGCCCTCTGTCCGAGGTATGGCAGGCAAAGGTTTTCTCCCATTCTGTAGGTTCTCTCTTGATGTTCTTGATTAAATCGTTAGCTGTGCAAAAACTTTTTAGTTTAATTGCATCCCATTCATTTATTCTTGACTTTACTGCTTGAGCCATGGGAGTTTTGTTAAGGAAGTAGCTGCCTATTCCTATGTCCTGTAGTGTTGACTTTACTTCTTTTTCTAGTAAGTTTAAAGTTGTTGGCTTAATATCCAGATCTTTGACCCATTTTGATTTAATTTTTGTGCAGGGTGAAAGATAAGGATCCAGCTTCTGTTGTCTACACATGACTGTCCAGTTTGTCCAACACCATTTGTTGAACAGGCTGTCTTTCTTCTCCACTTTGCTTTTGCTCCCTTTATCAAATATCAAATAGTTAAGGATATGAGGGTTTGTCTCAGGATCTTCTATTCGGTTCCACTGGTCTTCGGTTCTGTTTTGATACCAATACCATGCTGTTTTTGCTACTACGGCTCTGTAGTATAATTTCAGGTCAGGAATTGAGATACCCCTACTTCTTCCTTTCTATAGAGTAATGTTTTGGCTAGTCTGGGTCTCCTGTTGTTCCATACTAACTTGAGAATTGCTTTTTCTATATCTGTGAAGAATGCCATAGGTATCTTGATGGGAACTGCATTGAATCTGTATAGGGCTTTGGGTAGAATGGCCATTTTTATTATATTGATTCTGCCTAACCATGAACATGGAATGTTTTTCCATCTACTCAGGTCTTCTGTAATTTCTTTTTTTAGTGTTTGATAGTTTTCTTTGAAGAGGTCCTTAATATCCTTTGTAAGGTTAATGCCCAAGTATTTCATTTTTTTTGGAGGAGATGGTGAATGGGAGAGATTTCCTTATTTCTTCTTCTGCAGATTTGTTGCTGGAGTAAAGGAAAGGTAGAAACTTACTGGAGTTGATCTTGTACCAGCTACTTTGCTGAAATCATCTATAAGCTCTAGGAGTTTTCTGGCTGATGTTAGTGGGTCTTCTAGGTATAGAATCATGTCATCAGTGAAAGAAGATAACTTTCTCTTTTCCTATACAAATACCTTTGATTTCCTTGTGTTGCCTGATAGCCCTGGCAAGGGTTTCAAGGACTATATTGAACAAGAGTGAGGAAAGTGGATATCCTTGTCTGGCACCTGAATTCAGTGGAAATGCTTTCAGTTTTTCTCCATTGAGGATAATGTTGGCTACGGGTCTGTCGTAAATGGATCTGACATAGTTAAAGTGTCTTCCCTTGATCCCTATCTTTTCCAGAGTTTTGAGCATAAAGTGGTGTTGAATTTTATCAAATGCGTTCTCTCCATCAACTGAGATGATTATATGATTTTTGTTTTTAATTCTGTTTATGTGGTGGATTACATTTCTTGATTTGCATATGTTGAACCAGACTTGTTTTCCTGGAATGAAGCCCACTTGATCATAATGTATTATCTTTTTAATGTGCTTTTGTATCCAATTAACTAAAATTTTATTAAGGATTTTTGCATCAATGTTCATCAGGGAAATTGGTCTGTAGTTTTCTTTCCTTGACATGTCTTTGTTGGGCTTTGGAATCAGTGTAGTATTTGCTTCATAAAAAGTGTTTGGGAGTGATCCCGCTCTATCAATTTCCTGGAAGAGCTTGTAGAGGATCGGTGTTAGTTCTTCTGTGAAGACTTGGTAGAATTCAGCTGTATATCCATCTGGACCGGGGCTTTTCTTTTTTGGGAGAGCTTTGATTGCTGCTTCAATTTCACTAACTGTGATAGGTTGGTTTAGGTTTCCAATGCCCTCCTGTGTTAAAGAGGGGATGTTGTGTGTGTCCAAGAACCTGTCCATGTCCTCCAGGTTATCAAACTTGGAAGAGTATAAATTTTTAAAATAGGTTCTGATAATCTTCTATATCTTGGATGAGTCTGTGGTGATATCCCCATTTTCGTCTTTGATTTTGTTGATTTGCTTCATTTCTATCTTCCTTTTGGTGAGATTGGCAAGGGGTCTGTTGATTTTGTTCACTCTTTCAAAGAACCAACTCTTAGTTTTGTTAATAGTTTGTATAGTTTTTTGTTCTCAATTTCATTGATTTCAGCTCTGATTTTGGTAATTTCCTGTCTTCTGTTTGATTTGGGGTTGGGTTGTTCCTCTTTTTGTAGTCGTTTGAAGTTGAAGCATAAGACTATTAATCTGATCTCTTTCTAGATTTTTTGATGTATGCACTCAGTGCTATAAATTTACCTCTTAAGAATGCCTTCATACTGTCCCAGAGGTTTCAGTAAGTTGTTTCCTCATTGTCGTTCAATTCCAAGAATTTCTTAATTTCTGCTCTCATTTCCTCTTTTACCCATCCTTCGTTTAAGAGGTAGTTATTTAATTTCCAAGTATTTGAGTAGTTTCAGTTGTATCTCTTGTTGTTGATTGCTAAGATCATAGCATTATGATCTGACAGAACACATGGGATTATATCCACTTTTTTATATTTGTTAAGATTATCCCGGTGAACTAGGATGTGGTCTATTTTAGGGAAGGATCCATGAGCTGCTGAGAAGAAGGTAAATTCAGCTGTCTTAGGATGGAATACTCTATAGATGTCTGTTAAGCCCGATTGATTTATAGAGTTGTTCAGATTGGAGATGTCTTTATTGATTTTTTGCTTTGATGATCTGTCTAGAGTTGATAGTGTGGTGATAGTGATAGAGTGGTGTGTTGAAGTCCCCCAGAATTATTGTGTTGAGATCAATGAGGGGATTAATGTCCTTAAGTATTTTTTCCATAAATTGGGGGGGGTGTGATTGGGGGCATAAACGTTAATTAACATTATATCTTCTTGATGGACTGTCCCTTTTAGTATGATATAGTGACCCTCTTTGTCCTTTCTGACTAGTTTTAGTTGGAAATTGATTTTATCAGAAATTAGAATCACCACGCCAGCTTGCTTTTTTGGGCTGCAGGCCTGGTAGACATTTTCCCATCCTTTCACTTTTAGCCTGTGTCTATTTTTGAGTGTCAAATGTGTCTCTTGCAGGCAACATATTTTTGGATTTTGGTTTTTGATCCATTGGGCCAGTCTGTGTCTTTTAACTGGGGCATTGAGTCCATTCACATTCAAAGTTAGAATAGATATGGGAGGCTGAGTCTCTGACTTTGTATCAATTACAGAATTTTGAGTCATCTTGGAAGTCATCTTGTGTATAATGATTATTGACTCACCCTTGTTTAAGGATTTAGGATATCATTGGCATTTTCTTCTGAATCGAGAACACTTTGAGAATATTTTGTAGAGTAGGATTTGTATTCATGTATCTTGTTAGCTTGAGTTTATTATTGAAGTATTTAATTTCCCTGTCACATTTGAAGCTGAGTTTTGCAGGGTATAATATCTTTGGGTGGAAGTTGTTATTTTTAACACTTGAAAGATATTGTTCCAAGCTCTTCTGGCCTTCATTGTTTGCTCTGAAAAATCCATAGTGATCTGAATTGGTTTGCCTCTGAATGTGATTTGGGGCTTTTCTCTAGCAGCTTTTAGAATTCTCTCTTTAATTTCTCTGTTATTCATTTTGTATATGACATGTCTTGGTGAGTTTCTCAGTTGATTAGGTCTATTTGGTGTTCTATAAGCATCTTGGATGTGGTATTCCAGATCAATAGTAAAGTGAGGGAAGTTCTCACTTATGATTTTGTTTAAAAGGTTCTTGAAGTCTCTTGTTTGCTATTTGGAGTTTTCCTCCAGGCCAATGATTCTCAGATTATTATGCCTCATCTCATCAAATATTACTTGGACATTCTGATTATGTAATATAAGCTGTTAATCTTGTTTTTCTTCTTTGAATTCTACAATGCTTATCCGATCCTCATTGTCTGAAACTCGTTCTTCAAGCGCTGAAGTTCTATTTTCAGTGGCATGTACTCTTGTGTTGGTATCATCCAGTGAAGATTTGGATTGGTTAACCATGTATTTCAATCCTGATAGCTCTGCTACATCTCTTTTCAGAATGTCAATATCTTTGTATAGCTTATCTTTCATGTCGTGGAATTGCTCCCTAATTTCCCTGTAGAAGTTGTCTCTCATCTCTTGAAATTGATCTCTGATCTCTGTCCTTATTTCATCTCTTAACTCTTTGATTGCATTACTAATCATAATGCTGATACAATGCCTTTGGTTTTCATTTAGGGCCCCTGCTATGTGATCCTTGGGAGGTGAGCTGTGGGGCTGGGGAGGCGAGTTATTTCCCCTTTTCCTCATTTTCTGAGTCAGAGAGCTTTTCTTTTATTTTGACTCTTGGTGGAGTAATTGGGGCTCCTTGTGGCTTTGCTTCGTTGTGAAGGGGAGCTATTTGATCAATACAGACCTAAAAATGCCAGACCATTTTGTTAGAAATTGAGACACTGTAGGTGCAAATACCAGTCCGTTTCAACTAAAACAGATGAGCTGATGATAAGCACCAATAGTAGCAGCTTTCTTTGAGAGAACTCTCACTGTATATTATGATAGCAAGCAAGTACCCATTTTGAAGTGTGTCTGTTTCTTCAGGTAGTAGAGTCTCTCTGAAATTGGGGAGAAGGAATGACTAGAAAGTCAAGGTGGTGAATTGGGGAGGTATAAAATCACACCTGCTTTAGAGTATAGGGGAGCAAGGGATTTGGGGGGAATAGGTTAGTCTATCAGGACTAAGGAAAACAAAAATGGGGTATGGGTAAGGTAAAGACTTGGGGTGAGAATGAGATAAAGATGCTTATATTTAGGTATTACCAGAGTGTAGTGGAGGAAAAGGTTAGCATGGGGCGTGGTTATCTTCACTCATCAGAGGCTAAGGCTATCTCGTTATCATGAAATGATTTCCTGATAGAAACCCAATGTTATATGGATAGCCATATGGTTCAAGTAGACACAGAGAAAGTAAGAGCCAATCACCAATACATATGCACAGATAAATATTTACATCCACCAACACTAAATTCAGTATTATTCATAAAGCAAGAAAGGAGAAAACAAGAAACAAACAAAAAACCCACAGTAATGTCAAAAATTTAAAAATAATCTATTCCAGCTAGATTCCTGTTTGTTTGCTTTTTAAAGAAAAAAAATTGAAGGAATGAAGAAAAAAAATGAAGAAATGAAGAAAAAAATGAAGAAATGAAGAAAAAAGAAAAAAAACCCAAGAGGTAAACAAACAAACAAAAAAAAAAAAACTAGTTGGTAAAGTTCTGAGTTTTTCTGCCCTCTAGGTCAGTGAGTATGTACTATGGGGGGGTGCATTCAGATCTGTCATCAAGCTTGGGATTCTTCGGGGTTGAGCTTGTCAAAGGAGAAGCTGTTTGGTTAAATCTGGTGGCCTGATTTTTCTTAGAGGATCTCCTTAAAATTTTCTGTTGCAAAGGGGTATTCAGCTCTCCCTGGGCTGTAATTCTAGATGGTTGCTTTCTGCCTATCTACACTCCTGAAATCTCTTGGACCTGGGACTCAGAAATTGTAGACAATCGAGTTGATCCTAGTGTAGATGTGTGGGTCTCTGACTGATCCAAGGAGAGGATCACTGGTGACCCACTCTACTTATCTTGTGATCTTCAAAAGTCCCAAGAGCTGCTCTGTAGGGTTGACTGAAACCCGCGGAAGATGGACCAGGTCATGCCAGTGTTTATGTGATTCTCAGTTGCAAGCACTAGGAGGAGCCCACCTGGAGATGTCAGGACCTACAAAGCCTTGGCTATGCAAGGAGCTCAGATTCTAAGGGGAAGCCTGTGCTGCCCCATATATTCAAAGCTTCCTGAGGCAGATATCAAGCAGAGGCTGAAGCAGAGGATGCCCTTTAGAGAGATGTGCCCTGCTGGAGCGAGTTCTGTTCACAGGCTCCTCCTATTTGGGCGAGGAGCCGGGCAGCAGAAGGGCAGGTCAACAACTGAAGAGGTTTGCGAGCTAGAGTGGTGAATGGCAGTTCCATACAGCCCCCAGGGCAGATTGCCAGTTGGGGGGGGTGGTAGCTTCTGTTTCTGATCCTGGGGACTGAGGCCCCACCCCGTAACGCTGCTGGGAGATGGCTCTGCCCCGCTCTCCCACGCTGGTGCTAGCACTTAAAGGGCTTTAAAATCAGCCCTTGTAACCCAAGGGCACCGGTGGAGAATTATTGTCTGCTGTGATTGAGTTAGAGATCTTGTGCTGAATTTTCTCCTTCCCGGTCTCCTCAGGCTGCGACCAGAGGTGGAGCGTGAATTCCTAGCACCACATAGACCCTTTGGGGAAGGGCCCAATCTCAGGGCGATAGATTCTGGTTTTCTGGCCGTGTTGTCTAAGATCGCTTTTTTTGCTGAGCAACCCGCCTCGCCCTCAGGGATACCTCTTAATGGTGGCAGCCGCTCACTGCTGGCAAAGAGAGCTGCAAGTTTGCTAATGTTAACAATTAAATCCCAGTGCTTTATCCAAGACTATGTAAATTAGGAGATGTCAGATCAGGGAGTTCGCAGCCGGCTGGGTTAGGAAACTTACTCGGTTTCCTCCCCTCCGGAGTAGCTCCCCTCCCCCTGGGTGTGGGGCAGAGTGCTGAGGGCGCCACTAAACTCTCCTTTATATTCGTTAATGGACAGTGCTATTCCTTTGGAGTTAAAGAAATTAGCAGGGGATAATGTTCCCCTACACTGGGAGCTTTGTCCTACCGTGGGAATCCGAGTGCTCTCCTGTAGGGTGAGGTGATTCTCAGGAGCTTCCGGGAGTCACTGAAGGTGGGGTGAACGCCATCTTGAAAGTCTCAATATGTTCTTAATGCCTCCTGTTTGTTGTTCTATGTTTTCTTCCAGTCCAAATACTCTCAGGTTGTTTCTTCTCATCTCATCAAATATTACTTGGAAGGTCTGGTCGTGCACGATAAGTTTCTTTTCTTGTCTGTCCTCCCTGAACTCGACATTGCTCAACCTGTCTTTATTATCTGATGTTCATTCTTCAAGGGCTGAGGTTCTATTTTCTGTTGAGTTTACTCTGGTGTTAGTATCTTCTAGTGAGGATTTGTTTTGGTTGACAGTATTTTTTGATTCTGATAGCTCTGCTACATCTCTCTTCAGGAGGTCTAACTCTTTATAAATATGGTCTTTCATTTCATGGAATTGTTCCCTTATTCCTTTATGAAAGTTTTCTCTCATCACCTGAAACTGCTCTCTGATTTCATTCCTTAATTCTTCTTTCAACTCCTTGATTGAGTTACTGATCATAGTGTTGAAATATTTTTCTTGATTTTCATCCAGGACTCTTGCCATGGAGTCCTTGGATGGGGAAGTGTGAGGGTGAGGATGGGAGTAATTACCCCTTTTACTCATTTTCAGATACAGGGGATGTGTCTTGAAGACCGAATATGTTAATTACTGTTGTAAGGGTTATTGAAGCTTCTTATGCCTGCTCTTCATTGGGCTAGGGTGCTACTTGGGAAGCACAGCTCACCGGCTTCCAATCCAGTCAATAAAGAAATGTGAGCCTATAGGTACATATACTGAATAGTTTCAACTAAAAGAGAAATGATTATGATTAGCACCTTTAGAAGCAGTTTTCTTCCATGAGAGTTGTCACAATATGTTAAGATAACCAGCAAATACTCATTTTGAAGAATGATCTTCACTTCAGTTGGCAGGGATTAAGAAGATGGGGGGAAGTACAATCTAGAAATCCAAGGAAGTGGGGTAGGGAGGTAATGTGAAGCTCCTGAGTTAGGATAAATAACTAGAAGGTGTTAGCATGTATACAGTGATTCAATTAGGAATAAAGAAAAGATAAAAATGGGATGGAAGTAGGTCAAAGGCTTTGAGTGAGGAAGAGAGAGAACAGGATAAAGTTTAGGAATTCAGAGAGTAGGGGGCAAAGAGGTTAATTTGAAGAGAGAAAGAACAAGAAAGAAAAAGAAAAAATATAAAAGATATGGGTTGGGGAATTAGCTCAGTTGCAGAGTGCTTCCCTAGCACACGCAGGCCCTGAGTTCAGTCCTCAGCCCTGAAAAAGAGAAAAGAAAAAAAAAAAGAAGGAAAAATGGAAAGAAAGAGCGGGCCCTAGGGAAGGGAAGCAGGAATAGAAATGGTAAAATATAGGAGGGGTAAAAGAAATATTAATAATGAGATTTGGGAGATTGCTAAAGGGTAGGAGCACACATAGGTAAATTAAGGAGGTCAGTCACAGTATACTTCTGATACTAATTGTGCTGACCAGAATCCCTCTGTTCATGAGGTAGGAGGAGATGAGCAAATGTACAAAGACATAAACTAAAACAAACAGGAACATAAAAAAGAGAATAAAAAATAAAAAAGGAGCATTGAAAAGTAAAAAAAAAAAAAAAAGCTAATATTTCTATATGTCCATGAACCGGTAAACTGTTCCAGCTATTGTATCAATACACATTGGGTACAAGAGATAAACAGAAGGCAAGAAAGAAAGAAAAAAATGTATATATGTATGCAAAATCAGATAAAAAGTAAAAAATTCTAGATGAAAACTTGGAACTATAGACAGTAAGGGCATCTCTGGGACCTTTGGTAGGAGACGATCACTGTCCTTTTGGGTTTGGATATGAATGTCTCTCAGTCTGTGGCTATGTGGTCTCACAAAAAGGACTGGGGTAGCCTCAGACTCCTGGGATTTCTAGGAGGGGCTTCTACCGAAGAGAATTGGTTCTGGTAAACCCTGATGTTTGCCAGCCTCCCAGGGGAGCTGAAGCCAGAAGAGTTAATGAGCAGGGTGTATGGATGATTTCTATTCTCTCTCTGCTGGGAGATGCATGCACACTGTCTCTTGTGGCAGAAGACTCAGAGCTTTTAACTTGTCATGTGATCCTTCTGGCTGAGGGGAGTGGACAGGGCAGGGAATTGCTCCCCTTTATTCCACAAACTGAAGATCTCCTAAGAAGGGTGGAGTCTGGGCCTGGTCAAGGTCTTCTCTTCCTGGATCAGACTGAAGCCTGTGGCCTTTTCCTGATGCAGTTTTCATAGGCTGCTCTAAAAAGCCAGGGGGAACTGTGCCCTGGGGCTCTGAAGAGTGGCCCAGCTTTCCCACCAAGTAGCCAGTTCCACTGGGCACCTTAGCGGGCCACTTCCCAGCACAGCTCTCGCCCCCCACAGTGTGTGAGCTTTGGTGGATGTCTGCAAATGCGCTCGCCCCATGCTCTGTTTTAATTAGGCACCGAATCCCAGCAGGGATGGGGTCAGTGACTCTGTTCAGAGCCACAGCCACTGCAGCCGCTTGCAGTCCCACCCCTGCGGCTGGTCCACTGCACGAGGAATGTAACCAAGCCGACCTCCATTTTCCTGGTGGGATGGATAAAATCCCTTTATCTCTCCTTGCTCTAATGGCCGCTTGCTGAAGGCAGTTCCACCAGGATAAAGTAAATACAGCGGAACTACTGTCCAGAATTCTTTTTCCCTCTCCACACTTTGGCCGATGGCGGCTGCGCTGGCAGGAAGAACTCAGGCAACCGGCTGCATCCCTGGCAGGATGAAAAACTCCCCTGTTTTTTTTGTTTTTTTTTTTTCTCCACGCGAAACTCCCAGGACTCGGCTCCTTAGAAAAGCTTCACAAATTAGCATTAGAAGTTCATATATAAATCCCCCTGAATGCACCTTGGAAAACTGAAGATAAACTGGGATTTTCCCAACCAGACCCGGAGCCACAGGAAATGCAGTCTCCCTTCAGCTTGCCATCTTCCCGCCGTGGAAACAATTTCAGATCAATTTCATTTTTTCCCAATTCTTTTTTTAAAACAATCAACTTTTTACTTTGTTGATCTGCTTTAAATTGTTAATGCTTTCTGAATCTGTGGATTTATGTTTCATTTCAGTTTTAGAAAATTCTCTGCCAAAAACATTTGAAAAGTTTACTTCTTCTGCATTCTCTCTATTACCTCCCCCAGGACTTGTGAACATATAAATATCAGAATTTTTGTTCTGTTGTCCATTTTTCTTAATTTGTCTCTCATGTGTTCTATCCTCTGGCTCTGCATGCAGCAATCTAAGTTATTTCTTTCAACCAATACTCCAGGTCAATAATTTTCTCTGCATCTGTGTACAGTCAACTATTTAAAACATCTGCTGAGATTTTTTATATCAGTAATCATACTTTCATTCACCTAATTTCCATTTGGCTACATTTTGAAACTGCATGGCCATCTTTGGCAATCTGTTATTGCTAGATCCTGTGTGTGTTTCTCTCTCCCTTGGAGTTCTTACATAGATCTTCATATCAGACAATTTCTATATTACAGTCCTGGCAGTCTAAATATGTTGTTTATTATCTTTTCTGATTCACTCATGCTAGTTTGTCTTCCCATATATTTGATGACCTTGGATTTGGAGCTCACATTGTATTATTTTACGGTGTTAAAATGAGAATATTTTCTTTCAGAAATTATTTGTATCTGTCTTCCAGGTCTAGAACCTCTTAAACACACTCTCCCACTCAAATTTGTGGCTCAAAATAAAATTCATAGGCTCAGTTCCACTTCCATGCTGCTGGACAAGCCTCAAAATCTAGATTGTAGTTCTACTAAGGCATCTGTCCCAGGAGTCACCCTGCCCCTTTCATCTATCCACTGGTCCCTACTCTCAATTGCCTCCTCCACTCATCTCAAAGTTTGTTATCATTCTTTTTTAGGTTTGGTTGTGGATAAGATAAGTGTACATTGGATTCTTTGCCCACTTTGTAGCCTCTTATGAGCTCATTAATTCATCACAAGGTGTTTTGTCTTCAGTATATAGTTGTTCTGCATTGGGAGCGTCTACCAGGCACTTCATACTCTATATAGACACATCAAAGTTAATCCTAGGTCTCTTTAACCCGTGGTTGTGTTGTCCACAAGTAGAAAGGAACCATTATGGACTGGGTCCTGTCCCTTCTAAGTTCATTTATTGAAGTCCTAATGCCCAGTAGAGCACAGAATGTGATTATATTTGGAGATGAGGCATTTAAAGTGATAATTAAGGTTAAACAACGTCATAAGCATGGGGCACTAATCCCACATGACTTCTGTAGAAGAGGAAGAGACATTAGGAATGCCTGTGGACAGAAGCAAGACCCTGTGAGGATATAGTGAAAGGGTGACCACCTGCAAACCAAGGAGTGAGGCCCCAGGTTCACCAAACCTGTGAACACCTTGATCCTGGACTTCCAGTCTGTAGAACTGTGAGAAATTTCTGATGCTTAAACCACTCATTCTATAGTATCTTTATGAGCCCTCACAAATTAACATAGGAGCTTATGCAAAATTTCAAATGCTTTCTTCATTCCCAGAATGACCTATTCCTCTTGTCTTCATGGGAAATTTTACCCAACCTTCAAGCCAACTAAAATGTCATCTTTTCTGTCCAAACTTCCCTAGTTCTCTCCATTCCCATATTTTGGCATTATTTCTATTATAGTACTTTTTCATTGTGTCAATATCTATATCTTGTGGGAGATTGTTAATTCAGAAGAAAAGCCACATGAAGTACAATTTTTAATTCCCAATACCTAGCTTCAACCTTGTCAAATGAATAGATGGATACAAGAATGAATGAGCAAATGAATAGTGAGTCGCAATGTCTACTGAAGATGCTGTGCTCCCTGCTGCCCTCTGGCGGCTGACTATTCTCCATCACTGCATCTGAGGCAGGATGTGGAGATGCTCTTGGCAATATTTTGGCCACCTTTAGCTCATTCATTTTCAAACTTATACAAAACTTCCTCCTTCTGTGTTGGCACTACCACACTCTTTTATACTTATTTCATCATATTTTAGTCTCATTTTATGAAAACCTGAGTCCCAAGCTCACTGTCCTCTCTACTCTAAGATGACTTCCAAGTCCAGGAAGACCATTCTTCTCAGAAATGCAGACTCTCTTTTATTTCACATTTTAAACTGGGGCATTATAGTTCACATATTGATGTGATTTTTGTTACATATTTGTGCATACATACATAACATAACAATATAATTTGGCCAATAACACTCCCCAGTACTTCCCACTCCCTCCCTGCCTCCCACCTCTTGGTCCCTTCCTATTTTGATCTCACTTTGATTTTTAGGAGATTCATCCCAACCTTTGTTCTCCTTTTTCCTCTCGAGCTTCTGCAAATGAAATAAAACATATGACCCTAACCTTCTGAGTTTGACTTATTTCACTAATATGATGATTGTCAGCAAATGCCATAATTTATTTTTTCTTTATTCCTGAATAAAACTCCATTGTGTATGTGTGTGTGTGTGTGTGTGTGTGTGTGTGTATACATGTACCATTGGTGGACACCTAGGCTGGTTCCATAGTGAATTGTGCTGCTATAACCATGTATGCATGTGTCACTGTAGTAAGCTGACTTTAGTTCTTCAGGGTAAATACCAAGAAGTGCTATAACCAGGTCATATGGTGGTTCCGTAGATTGAATATTCCTTGTTCAACTCTAATAAATCCATAACCTATTTCAGGAGCTCATTATTTGGCCACATCTAGACTTGATCATCAAAAACATTTCATCTCTAAATACCTAGGCTCTGTAGTGGTTCAAACAATGTTTTCTTAAGTGATGTCTACACTTAAGTCCCAGTACCTGTGACTACGCTGATTTACTTGACAAAAGAGACTGCAAATTTCATTAAGTTAAGGATCCCTAGATGGAAAGATTACTCAGGGTTATACAGAAGGTCCCAACGCAATCATGAAGGAACTTATAAGAGGGAGGAAGGAGCATCAGTGTTGGAGAAAGAGATGACAACAGAGGTCAGAGTAATGTGAACAAAGAACACAAGTGTCCTCTAGAAGCTGGAAAGGGCTTCTCCCGAAGGTATATGATTCTGCCAACCCATTTTAGATTTCCAGAACTGTAAGAGAATAAATTCATGCTGCTGTAAGCCACTAGTTGATGGCAATTTGGTAGAGCAACCAAAGGAAACTAAGACTCTCATTAGACCATAACCTTTGTTCTTTCTCATTTACTTTCTTTCTCCCATATCATTTAACCCTGTTTTCAGTTAGCTATCTCTCTCCTGTTTTTATTTCCTTTCCATGACACCTCGTCACAATAATTTTTTTTATTTTAGCATCTCTTTTCTTGGCATATCAAGGTCCTGGTTAGGACCTGGTTAGGACTCTTTCTCTTCAACTATACCAATACTACCAACATGGTAATTGACCAACCTCCTGCTCACATCTTCCCTATATCAAGGATATTAAATATTTCAGGAGAAAAATAATTCAACAATATATATTGGTGCCACTATAAATTCATCACTTGTCATCTCTGCCTGCTCCTTGATTCCTCCTTTTCCTTCATGTAACCTTTACTAGAAAATAATCCTGCACCACCATCTTTTCTCCACACATTGCCCCATCATTGACCCTCCCTTCATTTAGTTACATTGACTTGTATTTTCAAGAGAAAATTAATGCAAGGCATGGGCTGATTCCAGCTTGGCCTCATCTTGTTACAGTATTATTTGTTTTCATTGTCCCTGACTGTTCTCATGTGCATGCTGCAGCCTAAAAGACCTCCTCTCCCTTTGCCCCTGCACTCTCTACCCTACATTTTTCTAAAATACATTTACTTCTTTTGTAAATGTATGGGTAAACTTTCTTTGAGCCATCCAATTCTCTAGGTGACCATCCCTCCTTTGAGTTCCTGCTTTATTGTATATGCTTATGTTGCAACTATAGCAGCACATCACATAAAACACAAGATCATTCTTAATGACATTTTTCTATTTATCTGTCCTTAACTAGACTGAAAGTCCCTTGAGATGAATAACTATATATTATTTATCTTGTTGACCCCAACAGTCTAGCACCATGCTGTTGATGTTTTGAGAGATGATAACACGCTAAGGAAGGATTTTACAAGAAGATGGGTGGTATAGCCAGACAGACAGGTTTCCCCTACCATGTACACACACCACTGTATATCAGTCCTGACTCTCACTCCACCCAGTGGTTAATCTGTTTGTAGACTCAGAACTGTCCCAGACCCCTGGGCAGAAACTTAGACCTGTCCAAATGACAAGTGCATTGGCATGTCCATCAAATCTGCTTCAGAATCAGGAAGACACTCTTGGATATCTCAGTGCCCCAGACCATCTGGTCAGGTGGCATAGTGCCCACTTACAAGGTCAGTTCCTTACTGCCCTGAACATTCCAGATCATGCTGCAAAGTAAACTTTCTCTCTGAGTTACCATGCAATTTTTCAGCAACACTACTAATCCCTTCATCAGTCACTCTACTATTTTAATTCCCAAGTAGGTGGCAGGGCTATTACTCCAGAGCATTACTGTCATCTGTTAACTGTTCCTAAGAACAACAGAATGGTCTGGAAAGGGAAAGAGAGGAAGCATCTACTTCTCACGCTTCTTTTCCGCAGGAAGGAGAGTAGCATTAAAGTGAAGTGTACTGTGCAACATGGACTGGCATTCTGGGATTTGAGAGAGGTGCCCAGTCTGCTTAATGAATATCTTCATCCAAAGTTGCACAATTTGCTTTAGAAGTGGTTATTTATAAACCATGCCTCACATCTAAATGATGATTGTATTGAAAATAAATTTTGCACCAACAGTAGAAATGAAAATGAGAGAAGACACAATATGATCCCTGCAGTTTTTAGTTGGAATTGGCTTGAAGGTTCACGTTTACATCCAGTAAGTAAGTGGTGTAATGACAAAAGGCTTCTAATAACATGGAGAATGCTGAAGACCAGCAGCCATAAGCTGTTCTATGCAAATAATATACATTCTGTGCCAAAATAAGAAGGATAGCCACCTTGCAGACAGAATTCCCAAGGACCAAGATGGGGCAGAAAGCTGGCTTCATACCAAATGGACATCAACATTTCTACACATATCAGTGCTACTGTCAGATATTTAATCTTTCCATAGGTAATTCTATTTGTGTATACAATTAAGTGTATTAAAGCTGAAAATAATCATAGAGCATATTCCAAACTAAATATATTAGAGGATTATCTAAAAACACATCTGTACCTCTGCCTTTTTCTCTTATATATTTGGGAGGTGAAAGAAAGAAGAGATAGAGGTGGAGAGAAAGAAACCCTTGGCCCTGATGTTTCAGCATCAAGAATACCTCCTCTGCAAGGTTCAACTTGACCACTACCACTCATGGTTGATATTTCCTTCTTCTGAATACCTATAGTATTTTGTATGTTGCTATATCCCATACTGCATAGTTAAATATCCATTTATGTTCAAAGTCGTTTACTCAATCAGCCCCAAGGGTTCTGAGGACAAGAAGAGTTTCTGTTTCCACAAACAACCCATTATAGAACCTGAACACAGCAAGTGCTCAAAATATTTAAGTGCTTGAGTAGTTCCACTAGCAAATAACCCCACATCACAGATCTGATGTTGGAATATGGCACATAGAATCGAAGGAATAAATCTGTCCCTGTAGCACGTTTTATAACTTGTATTTTTCAATTCCTGAGAACCAAGTGAGGTAGACTGTAAATGGGAGATGGAGTGGGGATGGGAGTGGTTCTGAGGGAAGAGAGGTGAACTTTTAAAATCCATCAGGCCATTGAAATATGGCCCCATGGGATTAAAATAAACAGGATTACCAAGAATTTGCTTATGTACAGGGGAGTATTTGCAGGCAACATTGAATAATTAGAGCTGGAACGTGTTTTAAAGGCCCTGGAAACCTCAGGGTTAAGTGACAAAGGAGCACAGGTTCTGCAAGCTCTCAGGTGCGGAGACCGGCCGTCACCACGGCTTCTCACCGCCAGGGGGCGCCGTGCAGCGCCGCTTCTCCCGGCGCGGGGCCGCTCTCCCAGCATGCCCCGCTCCTGTCCGCCGCGACCCGGAAGTTGTCGCCGGCGGCTTGCCTGCCGGCAGCCGGAGCACAGTCGGAGCTGCAGGACCTCTCCCTAGCTGCCCAAGGTTTCGGTGGCTGCAGCCTGAAGCTGCCGGCGTGAACTCCAATGAGGCCACTCCAGGCGGGGGCGCAGACCGGACGCTGGGTCCCCGGCGGCGACATGTGACCGCATCCCGGCCCACCGCTGCACCGGCGTTTGTAAGTGCGTGGGGGGCTGAACCGGCCCTGCACCGCCCTCGCTGGAGCCTGCAGAGAGGAGCTCCGCTTGGGGCACTATGAAGGCCGCAGTTTTCCTTGGAAACAACATCTCCGCTGGAGGCGGCTACTTGGAGTGCACTGTTTACAGTGGCGAGGGGGAGAGGCAGAGCTGCAGCTGCCGCTTTGCAGTTCCTGTAGGACTTAAAGGGACCGGAGCCCCTGCCGGTTCTCTCTAAAGAACTCCAGATTTTCTCGTATCTGGAACACATTCCCTGTCTCCTTCCCTGACACTTAAGTAAATTAGTGGGCTGTCATCTAAGGAAAGTCTCTTGGGCTTTTCAGCCATGGAAGCCCATACAGTTGCCCCTATCCGGACCTCTGCTGAGTCTGCCTGTAACCTTAGCAGTCTGTGGAGTAGCCGGAAGCTGATGATTGCGGGCGTCTTGCTTGGCTGGCTCCTGGTCATCCACCTTCTGGTCAGTGTGTGGCTTCTGTGCCTTCTATCTGCAGTGCTAGTGGTGCTGGGAGGCTGGCTGGGCTCCAGCTTCATTGTGGGAGCTTCAGGTAGACTACACCTGGAACGCTTCATCCCACTGGCCACCTGCCCTCCATGCCCAGACGCAGAAAGGCAGTTAGAACAGGAGATCAACAGCACCATCCAGATGATTATTCGGGATTTTGTGTTATCCTGGTATCGTTCAGTGAGCCAGGAACCAGCCTTTGAGGAAGAGATGGAGGCGGCCATGAGAGGGTTGGTGCAGGAGCTTCGGAGGAGAATGGGTATGGTGAACACTCATGCTTTTGCTCAAAGGGTTCTGACTCTCTGTGGTTGTCACCTGCAGAGCTACATTCAGGCAAAGGAGACCACTGCAGAGAAGCACAGTGGTCCAGTCCAGCCTTCCGAGCTCTGGGAGGCTTACTGCCTGGCTACGGTCCCACATCCTGCTGTGTGCAGCCCTAGTACAGAGGTCAGCTATACCCGTGGTGTTGTGAATTTGTTGCTTCAGGGGCTAGTACCCAAGCCCCACTTGGAGACTAGAACTGGACGCCATGTAGTTGTTGAACTCATTACTTGCAATGTAATCTTACCACTGATCAGCAAGCTGTCAGATCCTGACTGGATCCACCTTGTTCTTGTGGGTATCTTTTCCAAGTACAGAAATGTTTCCGCACAGGTGGATAAATCACTCAGCCCAGCCAGTTCCTCAGAACAGCCCTCAGTGCCCACATCTCTGCCACTGATTGTTGAGGTAGAAAGTCTGCTAGAACAAAGAGCCCCTTCTCCAGTAGCGGCCCCAGTGCTCCTAAACTGCAGTGAGCCAGGCCCCTCCCCAGAAGTTGAAGAAGGCCATGAAGCTGTAGAGGGAGATCTGGCTGGGATACTTGAAGAAAGAAAAGTAGGAAACAACTCATCTCATTTCCTACAGCCAGATATTCGAGGCCCTCTGTTCTTATGTGAAGACTCAGAGCTGGAATCTCCACTGTCTGAACTGAGCAAAGAAACCATCATGCTCATGACCCCAGGCAACTTCCTCTCTGACAGGATCCAGGATGCCCTG
Source organism: Aplodontia rufa (assembly GCA_004027875.1). Lineage (NCBI taxonomy): Eukaryota > Metazoa > Chordata > Mammalia > Rodentia > Aplodontiidae > Aplodontia > Aplodontia rufa. The sequence continues at coordinate 25,022 of PVKS010014442.1, read as the reverse complement.
TGTGCTCTAGAGGATTCCCAGGCTCTGGAGCACAAGGAAGGTGAGGGATCTGATGGCAATGAAGGAGCAGAGACTGAGGAGGGTTCAGGGACAGAAACAAGCCTGCTTGTCTCCATGCTGAACTCCTGCCCAGAGATCCAGATTGACACAGCAGACAAGGAGGTTGAGCAAGGAGATGCCACCTCTCTTACAGCTTTATTGGAGGAACCAAAAAAAATCCAGCCCTTGCGACCCTCATGCTTAGAGAAGGACCTCATCAATGGTGTGAGCTCCCTTGATCCTACTCTGCCACCAGTTCCACTTTCCTCCTCTCCACCTGGTCCTCTCAGCTCAGCCACTTTCAGCTTTGAGCCCTTAAGCAGTCCAGATGGCCCAGTTGTCATCCAGAACCTTCGTATCACTGGCACCATTACTGCCCGAGAGCACAGTGGCACTGGATTCCACCCCTACACGCTCTATACTGTAAAGGTAACAGGATTCAAGCTGCAGGCATCACCATGGGCGGGAATGTGTTCAAAAAGTCAGCAAAGCTAATATTCTCTGGGGAGATGATTGTTAGTTTTAAGTTTAATTCCACAAGCATCTGTATGTGAATAGTCTGAGGCTAATTTGTAGGGCTCTTACCCTATTCCCATACAAACAGTCCAGAAGCTCAGGTTTTTCCAGTGGTTCCCAATTCTGGGCTGGTTTTTAAATATGCTGATCCTGACAGGCTCTGACAAATTCTGAAGGAGAATGTTCAAGATAAAGTCCCAGAGTTCTATGTATATTTAAAAATAGAACTCTTCAGATAACATGGAAGTACTCTGATCTCAGGCCATTTGGGAAGATCATCTGCTTTAACCAGCCTTCTTTGTATCATCTCTGCCAAATCATTTCCATGTCTGTGCTTAAATGTCTTCAGGAATAAGAAAATTCCTACCTTAAATAATCTGCCTTTCTGAAACAAAGTATAAAAGATAGTATTTTAAAAAGAAATGAACAGGAAAGAAGTTTGGAAAAAATTCTGAGGCAAGAACCTATCTTGGAACTTACTTGCCTTCTCCTTCCTTTTATCATTGAGTCCAAAAACATATGAGGCATGAACCTGGCTACTGCACTCCTACCCTCAAAAATCCCAATCCTATTAAGAGGGAAAGGGCCTTCCGTAATATGTTTAAGAGAGTTGCATCATGACAGAGCATTTTGAAAAGTAACATGACATTTTCAACTTAAGACAACAGAATCAAAAACATGCAAGTCCACATATGCATGTACACATATAAGCACACACTCCTTTTAAAATAGTGTCTGTCTTAGAAATTTAAAAGTCTGGTCATATATGAACTCAGATTAGCCCCAAAGGACTGGTGTTAACTTAAGATTTTTGCCTGTCTTTTTTATTTAAGTGTCCCTCAGACATGTACCTTCTCTCTTATATGTGTCAGCTTCTGATTCTTCCATCTTCTATACATGATATATTCTAACATTGATATTAAACAAGTTGTTCTTCCTCCTCTAGCAGAAAAATTATGTTGATGGAGAGAATGTTTTGAATCATAATCTTCCTCCCATTATTTATTCTTTGTTGCTAAATTTTGGCACCAGCTACAACCCATTCAAAAAGAGAGAAGGTGAATAATGAGCAACAGAATAATACAACCAATTATGTGTAATTTGAGATTGGCTTTAGGTTTGTAAAATGTCATAACTATGATTTTTAACTTGATGTCAACATTATTATAGTAAAATAGTTTTCAGTTTATGTAATATACATGAACAAATCAGTATTGAATATTGTCCCCCAAGGAGCAGAATATTCCACAGAAAGATTATAACTCCTTGGTATTCTTAAGTCTAAAAGCCCTGCCCTGAATTCTGTGTCTATACTTCTAAGTACTGATGTCAGGAACTCCTTGGAAACTTCAGTTCATAGTGAATACCCCTCCTTCTCTAGCTATATAAAAGTCTAAAACACCAGCAAGTTCCACCAATGAGATAGTTTTTTCCATCACTTGCCACAGCACACTAATTGTGCCAAACAATAACAATAGCCTATTCCTAATAAGAACAAGCCTAGCAGTTCCTGGTATCTTAACTACTCTGTCAGAAAATCTTCCCCTGTGCTGAGTCATGGCTTCCATGCTGTTCAGAGTGCTTGCTTTTCTGGGAATATACAAGTACAGATCAACTTTCCTACATACCATCCCTCAAATCATATGAAGGCAGCAGACTGACAATATCTCCAATCACGTGACTTCTAATACAGACGTCATGTACTTAGGGAGAAAACTTCAGTTTAGCCCTAATAATAACAACTAGGAAGATTAATCTACCCAAAGCAAAACTAAAACACATGTCCTTTTAATTCATTCCAGGCAAAGAAATGATTTCTGTTCATCTGTTGTTTGGGATTGTTTATTCTTCCCCCAACGAATATAGATCATCACTGGATGAGTGTAAAAACAGAATGGTTTTTCCCTTATAAAGTCCAGCCTGTAATTTAGGGATGATAGAGTCTGCATCATTTTTATAGGTGTTATGCTTTCTGTTTTATACTGACCTTTTGAAATTTGAAAAATATTTTTTTAGCCATTTTTTATAGATAAAGTGTCTGAGGGAAGGAGCTTTTGGATGGAAGTAATAGTAGGGAGCAATGAAACTCATTTCTGACATTCTGGGCCATGTGTATCAGGAAATGCATCTCATTCTTCAATTGATCTGCCTGTAGGGTTTGAGTTATTCATTACAACTCAGCAATCAAATGCATTAGGTTCTGTAACAATCAGATGTATTAGGTTCTGGAGTCTCTCCCTTTTTCCCTACTATGCTATTACTATGTAACCATTGAACAAGTTTTCATTAAAACCAGAATAAACGATTCCCTAAACCTAGCTGATTCATTCAATAAATTTGTTCCTTCAACAGTATGAGACAGCCTTTAATGGTGAGAACAGCAGTGGCCTGCAGCAGCTGGCCTACCACACTGTGAACCGCCGCTACCGGGAGTTCCTGAATCTGCAGACCCGTCTGGAGGAGAAACCAGATCTACGAAAGTTCATCAAAAGTCAGGAGTTGCCCCAGTCCCTGACTGACACTTGCTGTTCACATCTAGCCACCCTTATATGAATGATTGGTAGCCAGTGGGTTTGTGGAGAAGAGAATTCAGCACTGATGTTTTTTCCTCCCTAAATTTGTTGGAAAGTTTTGGGGTTTTATGCTAGGCAGTGCTGATCACATTCTTTCTGAGGTAGTCCTTTGCTGCTAAATACATTGACATTTCTATTGCCTATAAGAGAGTGTGAGGAGTTAAATCAACTTTTTCAGATCCATAGGTTAATCACTTTTAAATATTAAAGTATTATCCAAAAATTCTTATCACTTTTTTTTAACAGGCCCCTTGTGTGCTGTTTGACACCTCTAAACCCCAGGGAAACTAAGAAGATGCAATAAAATTTAACTATAAACATAAGCTAATCCCTGGCTACTTTTTTCTTTTGTTTTAAATACTGATACTCTCCTGGGCTTGGTAGCTCATACTTATAATCCCAGCAGCTCAGGAGTCTGAGGCAGGAGAATCACAAGTTCAAAGCCAGCCTCAGTAACTTGGCAAGACCCTGTCTCAAAAAAAATAAGGGATAGGGATGTGACTTAGTGGTTATGTGTCACTGAATTTAATATCCATTTCCCAGAAACTAAATAAAATAAATAAATATGTTTATGCTCACCCAAATAAATATTTTTAAAACTTTGGGCATAAGTTGTACATTTTCTTCCTTAGTTGCAACAGCTAATTCTGAGTCAAGCTTGAAAATATAGGACAGGTTCTCTTTAAGCACTTCAAACATGTTAGCTAATTTAATCCTCATGATAGCCTATGAGAAAGAAGCCATCATCTCCCTTTTACAGAAAAGAAACAAAGTCACAGAAAGATTATGCAGTTTGCCTGCAGTTATTATTATAATAGGGATTGGAGCCAAAAGTTGGGCTATTGGACTTTAAAGCCCTATCTTGTAACTACCATGTTGGTAGGTCTCTTTACATTAGTAATGAGTATAGATTCTATGTATCACTTCCTAGGGGTGTATTTGGAACTCCTGAAATTTCAAAAAATGTCAGGAAAATATATTCAATAATTCCATTTGTTTTATATCAAACAGCTGTCTATGAGTATTAAATGAAGTATTTTGTTTTATTTTGAAGATGTGAAGGGTCCTAAAAAGCTCTTTCCCGATCTTCCATTTGGGAACATGGACAGTGACAGAGTGGAAGCCCGAAAGAGCCTTCTGGAATCATTCCTAAAGGTCAGCATCTTCTTTTTTGCCTTTGCTCTCATTCTGAACCCCACCCACCCAAGCCAAGGTGGAAAGATCTGGAACTGGGATTTCTTTTTAAAATCCTGTGTCTTCATTTTGCAGCAACTCTGTACCATTCCTGAAATTGCTAACAGTGAGGAGATGCAAGAATTTCTTGCTTTGAACACAGATGCGCGTATTGCCTTTGTCAAGAAACCATTCATGGTCTCCAGAATAGATAAGGTACTAGTAGAACCACTGCGCTCAGCTTTCATTTCTCTCTATAGATGTGGAGTGTTCATTGGAATGCAACCAGTACCTAAAAAACAAGGGAGGTAGGATATGGGGTAAGGCAGCACAGAGGAATCATTAGAACATGGAGTAGGATTTTCAAGACTTGTTGCCAAATATTGATTGGATCATCAACTTGCCAATCACAGTGGAGACAGTAGCCCTGGCTCAATATACGTATCTCCTGGGGGAATTGTGATTGTTACTCTGGTAAAGACATGTAAGGAAGGGTAGAAGTGAACATCCATGGATAATTGCAGAGAGTGTCCCTTCTGGTGGGAAAGATCATTCCTAGTATGAGTCATCAGAAGAGAGAGGCCTAAGGCAGCACACTAACCTGGATTTCAATTGGTTTTGTGATTCTTTGATAGAAAACAGAGTATGCAGAGAATTGTACCTTATTCAAGAAGGTCTCTCAGCATCCTTGGAGATGGTAGGAGACGGAAATCTGGAACACTTCAGAGCCTATAAGCTGTGATTGCCAGCTGTTATCATCACAGTGTCCAGGGCTGAAGCCCAAGGCTTATGTTCATCAGAAAATGGTCTATGTTTTATAGTGTTGGGAAAAAATGTCTCATTGGCAGAAGAGGGGCTTCTCTATTCTCATCTAAGCTTGGGAGCACAACATTAAAATGGAATTCCATGTTATAGGTGCCAGGAGACATCCACTGCTATGTGGGGAAAACCACAAACTACAAAGGGATCAACTAGGTAAACCCCCCAGAGTTCCATGCAGATGTGTTCATTCATTGATTCTTTCAACAGCTCCTTACTGGATGCCTATTTTGAGTCAGGCACTGTTCTAGTTGCTAGTGATGCAAAAGTGAATGAGACAGATGAGGACCCTCCTTCAGACTGTTGTTCTTGAGCTTAGAGAGCAAGTTGTACCGACCAGGGTACGTTATCTATGCTCGTGCTGTCCTCCATGTACCTTCCCTAGTCTGTTCTCTCTAGTCTGCACCATAGCCAACCTTGTCTTAGCTGTGCAGTACTCCTTGTGGAGGATTATCCAAGAATGACTCAAAGAGGGCATGTGCTGTTCCGGGCCAGCAATTTTAAAGAGCAAGAGGCACCAATGAAAAGGAACTGATTCCTTCCATGTCTTTGATATTTCAGGAATTTGTTTGTGTGTCTTCTTCTTTAGGAAATATTGTACATCATTTTCCCATTCTGAGAAATAGAGATCATTCTTATTCTTCATTGAAGATCATTTGGTTGTGTCTTTATGCCTGCAAAAGTTTATATCAACTCTCGATTCCTTGATTTTGACCTGTGCAATTTTCATTCTTTCTTTACCAAAAAAATTATTTGATTCAGTATAAAAAAGAATACTTTGGTCTTTGTGAATGAATTACCCGAAGCATATTTATATTATTTATGCACCTATACTGTATTTTTTATTTTTTATCATCTTTTTCACTCTTCCTCTTTTTCCTTATACTCATACCTATGTTACTTCCACTTCTTGGTGAAGGTATTATCAAGTTGGAAACTAGAAACTATCTTTTTGTATAAAAAGAAAAAAAGTTACCAGCCTGCAGAACTCCTAGGTTCATATTTACCCCACTGTTTGTTTTGACTTATTTCCCCATGGCATTGCTTATCTTACTCTGCAAGGAAGAGGATTTTTATGGCCATAGAAAAAAGGGAAGATTGTTGTCATTGGCAGGTTTTTGGCTTTCCTGATGGATAAGGCTCTGCTCACTACTCATCCTATTGCATGAAGCACAGTAAGATGACTTCTTTTCTGTTTGGCATTTTCCATCTGCAGTTGTGAATGGCCTTACTGACTCTGATTCTCTGACTCCTGCAGATGGTGGTGAGTGCTATTGTGGACACCTTGAAGACAGCATTTCCTCGCTCTGAACCCCAAAGCCCCACAGAGGAGCTGAGTGAGGCCGAGAATGAAAGCAAGCCTCAGACAGAAGGCAAGAAGGCTAGCAAGTGAGAAGCCCATCAGTGGCCCAGGGACCCTTCCACCAGTTCTCAGGTTGATCCCCAATCCTCAACAAAAGCCTGCCTCCTTTCGCAAGCCCTGGAAGAGAGCAGGTGGGGCACACGTAACAATTTTTAGGCAAAGCCAGACCATGGGCTACTTAGTATTCTTAGTGCTCCCCTGGAGCAGGAATCCAGTACCCAGCTGACCATGGATTTTTGACTAGAAGGAAAATTATAGAATATGGATATTCTTTTTTTCTGTTTTCTGAAAAATTGAGATGTTTCTTTCCTACTAAGAATTAAGGCTCATAGCTGATCTCTATTTGCTGTCATTTCTGGAAATCTTCGCTCTGAAATTGCGTATACTAGCAATAAACAAGAAAGGGCTAGAATGGAAACCTTCACAGCCTATTTTAGTAACTGGTTGACTGCTACTTTGTCCTACACTAGAGACCCAGCTGTTCCTTGGCATCACTCCACACCAACATGTGGAAAGCAAGGGCACCACACTTACCCTGTTGGGAAAGTTCATCTGAATATGGGCCCATATGGAAAGAGAAAGTGTACGTGTGTGTGTCTGTCACTGTCTCTATTTTCATATTAAAATCCAGAAATGCCAAACTCACAGTACTTCGCCTTTTTGTCTGGCCTATATTTTAAAAAATGACCAGGATGCCTTTTTTTTTTCGTATGTATTATCAATTCTGGCCAGCCCTTTGTACGTACAGGGATGATGCCCATAAACTTTATTCTATTTCTGCCCTTTGTTTTTGTACCAGGTCCAGATTGAGGTTCTCATCCAGTAAAATTTCCCCAGCACTGAGTATGAATGAAGTACATGATAAGATTCTCTATTGTCTCCAGCAGGGCAGTGTGGTAAGAACTGAAGCAATTAAGATCTGGGGTGTTGGTCCTACAGTTATGGGCAGTTGAAATATTCTCTAAAGTTGGAAAGGACTTAGGTATCTTGCTAAAGAATTTAACTGACATCTGGATCTCACATTTTTATGTTAAAAGTATTTTCTTGGGGTGCTTTTGAATTCTAAATAGTTCTGGGTTGGCAGGTTAGTTTCTAAAGGTAGTGGGTTCAGAATAATGAATGACAGAATAAAAAGAAAAATCCGTTTCTGGAAAAGAACAGATGACCTAAGAATGTGTGCAAAAGTGATACTCTCAGGAAGGCTTGCAATTCAGGTAAAGAATAGAAACTTTTCTAGAGTGGCCATAGAGTCACTGGGTTCTGTACTCATGGTACTTTGGCAGAGTCTACAGAACTTGCATAAAAGTTTTAGGGAAACCTACAGTGCTGCATTTGTTCCTGTACTTTCTGCATTCTTTATGTGACATGCCCCTGGCTGTTTCATCAGGAATCAGAGATCCTATCCATGTCGGGAATGGAATCCTTTATTGAAAAGCAGACGAAGTTACTGGAAATGCAGCCAACAGAACCTCCAGTAAAAGATCCTGAACAAACCTCCAAGGGCTATATGGATGATTGCTTCTCAGGTGCAGCCATGGAGCTCAGCAGCAGTGAAGCAGGTAATGGAATGATCTCTTCTCCCACAGAGAAGAGTGCCAGGTGAAGCCACTAGGAAATGGGATAATTGAACTTTGTAGCTTTAAGTTCTCTTTTGTTTAACTGAATGAGCTACATGTTGCTGAGTCAGATAGCAAAGCAGGGCACAGATACAGGAAGGTATAACCCAACAGGAGACCACCCATGTGTATAATGTCTTATTTAAGGCATTTTTGACATTCTGTAACATGTGGAATCACTGTCCTTATCTAGAAATTTCCATCATAAGTGTCTGCAATACCATTTTCTGGTTTTCTTTCAATTTCCCTTATAGTCCCTTTTTGGTCCACATTTTCTGCACCAGCTTTCTGGAGCTTTAGTTTGGGCTCTCTGTTCTCCTCACACTGTGCCTGGGTAATCCCAGCTATACAGTTGGCTTCTCTCATACATGTGCCAGTGATGCCAAAATGTTGGATATTATACTCCTCCGTGGGGACAGACCGCAGAGCAGCTGAAATGCAGCATGTTCAGGGCAGACTTCATCTTTTCCTCCAGATCTGTTCCTTTTGTATTTATTGCCATGGCATATGATACCACCTTGTTCCCCCGGCCAGAGCAGGGGAAGAGAAGAGGTGAAGGCTCACTTCTGCTTTTTAGCACTGGAGGCAGTGCAAATTTGTTTCCCAGGAGAAGAAAGGCAGATGCATTCAACAGAGGAATAATTTAGAACCTTTTATATTAATGTGTTTGCTGAATTAGAACTTAAAAGAAGAAAATACATTGAGTCCACCAAGAAAAAGATCTCTGGTGAGACTAAAAGATCACAAAATCTTGGGCTCACAAGAGAGAAAAGCCAGTTTCACTTTTGTCTCTCAGTTTACCGTGAAAAGAATCACCTAACCTCTGCTCTATGGACTTCAGTTTAAGTAGGTGAAAAGGGGGTTTACAGTCCCATCCCTTTGCATGTATCTCACTTCTTAAGTAAATGAAGTAGTATGACAAGAAAAGAATCAGAGAACTCTAAAAAGTGTAGATAAAAGGGATGGGTAAAACAGTATCGTTCTTGCCCAAATCAACCCTGCAAATTTTGAATATAGTATCTTTAAATAGTTTATGCCTGAACCTTCCTTCTTTAGCCCTAAGAGGTTCAAAATGCTCATATGATAGAAAACCATCTTCTTGGAGAAGACCTGGCATTAACTTGTTTGCCTTGTTATTTTTTACTGTTATGACCGAGTGTTACCACATGGTGGCAGCTCCAAGCAAATGCAAAAACAAAACAATGGGATTGAGGAGGATTCTATTTCTCAGGAAATGGAATAGCCCATCTTTGAGTAAATGCCTAGAAAGCAACTCATCAGCCTCATGCCCTCTTGAAATATAATATAAAAAAAGAAAATATGTATTAGATGGCATTTAGAGGGAAGCAATATTCAATTCTAGCAGACTGATCCAAATTATTTGTGTTCTTTTTGTTATTGACATTATAATTATACATAATGGTGGGATTCATTATGCCATTTGTACCTGTGCATAACAGTTTGATCAATCTATTTCCCATTACCTTCCCTTTTCCTACTATCTTCCCTCCCTCTGATTCATTTGCTCTACTCTTAATCTCATTATTATTACTGCATTATAATTATGTGTATGTCTAGATTCATTGTAGTATATTCATGTATGGAAATAACATAATTTGATAGATTTCATTCCCCAAAACTTCCCTGTGCCATATTTCTCCTTCCCTCTCAGTCCTCTTCCTCTACTCTATTGGCTTCCCTTCTGTTTTTTGTGAGAGATTCTTTTCCTTTTTATCATGTATAAAGCTATCTTTAAAGGACATGAGCTTGGGTAAGTCTAGTTGATTAGACTACCAAAGTTGTTGTTGGTGATTAATTATAATATTAACAGCAATAGCACCAAAAATCTCATATTCATTGTTGAATATTATATACTTCTGGGAAGCCTTCCAGAAAGCAAAACAGAAGTGATGTCCCCCACCACACATAGTTTTAGTGAATGAGAGCTTCACTCCATAAAATACATGTATTTAGAAAAGTCCAGGTTAGTGTGAGTGTGAGCTCAATTGTGGCCCTTCCAGAAGTCTTCAAAACAGGGAAGAAATCAGTAAATGTCATGGCATTTTATCAGATTTGAGGAGCTCTTCCAAAAACCACATGTTATGTCAGAATCAAACTGGAGCCTCATGAATTTCAACCCCACAGTTCTGTGTAATGGAGATGCTGTCCAAACAAGGTTTTCCAGGAGAATGAAGCCCACATCTTTCCCCAGCTCTGCCCACTACATTTCCATGATGAATTTTGGGGGCAAATGGAAGTCACGGAAGAGATGAAAGTTTGCCAGGTCCAGTTAGTCACCAATTGTGAGCTCTTACTTCAAACAAGATGAATTTTGGATTCTTGGGAAATATAGGAGAAACAGAAGCTAGGTAGGTAAAATAATTATAAGTAAAATCTTTTTAAAAGGTGAGAACACTTACAGAGTCTATCACTGAACTTTTTAGGTATAAAGTAAATGTCTTTTAATTTCAGTGCAGAGGGATAAATAAAGTACAAAATGATAGGCACGGAGGTAGAAAAGACCCTGGTGCCACCCAGTGCATTGAAAGACATTCCTCAGTTGGGGGTCTCTTCTGAGGTACTTTTTTTTTTTTTTTTAAGAGAGGGACAGTGACAGAGAATCAGTTTTATTTAGTTTTTCATCTGGCCTTTGTTTCTCTGACACTTCATTGTTTACGTGGTGCTAGGGCTCCAACCCACTTCTTTGCGCATACCAAGCAAGCACCATAACCACTGAGCCACCGCTCCGGCCCTTCTTCTGAGTTACTTTTGATATCTTTTTGTCTCCCTACAAACAGAGACAGAATTAGCTGACACAGCCCTGGATTTGATCCTCTTGCTGTTAATGGAACAGTGGAAGTGGCTATGTACTGAAAACATGCAGAAATTTCTTCGTCTAATCTTTGGGACTCTAATTCAGAGGTAAGACTGCTAAGTTCTCCTTCACATCAGATTCTCAAATTACACAGAAATTGGACACAATGGTGACTTCTGCTCTAGGAAGGATAAGTGTAGTGTCCAGGGAACCTGTGGCCAGAGAAGGTAAGCTGTCTGATCCAAGGGTGCAGGGATGAAGATTGCCTGAAGAGCATCAGAAAGCTTTTCAATCACCTTATGTTTAAATGTTCATGGTTCAGTAAAACCTCTGGCATAAAACACTGAATTATAGGCACTGCCTGTGATCTTAATAGACTTTTTTGTTGAACTCTGCCTTCTCTGGGATCAGTTCTCTGTCCATTTCTATCCTCAAGGTTGTACCTTTCACTTTGTTATAGTGGACATTGCTATTAACTAACAATATGTAGTCACTGTGTTGATAAACAATAGAAAAGATAAGAAGAAAGCAGATCAGTGCTCTTGATATAAGCTCTTCCCTCACTAATGATGAATAAATATCCTTCCCAAAATATCTGTATGGCTAGACTGAGAAATCCTGCCCTAGATAATTAGTTCTTTAAAGCCAGAACTAGTTCTGAATCCTCAGTAACTTACACAGGGCCTGGGATATAGTAGATTCACTAAATATTTGATAAAGGAATAAATATTATGCTCCTCAATACCTTTGTACTTGAAAATGTAGTTCCCTAATGTTTTATTCAGACACCTATGACTATTGCTAATCAGGTCTTCGTGTCTCTTCTCTCTCGATTGGACTTTCATTTGCTAATCTTTTAAGTATTTTTTAAAGTGGAAAGATCCCAAAATTAGTTAATATGTGATTATTTATAACCTCTGGCTCCCTATAGTCATTTACATGATGAATTAGTTTTAGAATACAAAAAGTTGTTCAATAGTAGTGTAAAATTATATGTTGCATCAAGAGAAACTCAAAAAAGATTGAGATCTATATTTAAGAGGTTGGAGGAAGTTTGCCAAGAGTTTGAGTAACTCGGAATATAAAATGGCTTGGGCCAGTACAGGTAAAGAGAACTATATCCTGAGAATTACAGGATGATCATGGAAGAACTGGTATCTCACATAGGGAGGGTCCCTGGAAATCTAAGCAAGAACATTAAATATGAGGGAAGCAAGCACCCAGGGGCAAAGTAGACTTGGGAAATACTTTTCAGTATTCAGATATAGGCTGTGAAACTTCCAAGTCAAGTTGCAGTACCTTAGTGAAGAATGTGTAGGATTTAAAGAAATAATTATTGGGGACTGGAGTGGTGGCTCAGCAGTTACAGTGCTTGACTAGCATGCGCAAGGACGCAGATTCAAACCCCAGCATCATGTACATAATGACATGTCAGAGCGATGAATGCCACATGAAAAACAAAATTAAGATTGATTCTCTCTTTCCCTCTCTCTCTTTAATTAAAAAAAAGAAAAGAAAAAAGATAATTGTTGTGCTCTCTAATCTGAGCTGTCTCTTGGCTTGATGATATAGATTTGGCCAGTGTTTTGCAGCATTTGTCCCACTTCTCTCTCTTCGTATAACTGGAGATTGATTTTGCTCTTGATCCTTTATTTACAGAAAAAAAAATGCATATTACCAAAAGCTGGTCAATAGTGAACAAAATAGATATGGTCCCTGCTTTCTCCATGACTTAATTGGGGTAAGCCCTGAAACTCAGGGCTTTACATGCAATCACAAAGTTAATGCATTCAAACCAAGGTTCTCAAAAGCCCAAGTTCTTATCTACTACACTAGGCTGCTAATCTATATTTAAGTTCTCTGAGCTTTGATTTCCTCATCTGGAAAGCAGAGTTTAATAATGCTATCTCTCTTTGGATGCCCAGTAAATGTTAGTTCTTAATATTTCCTCTTCTGAAGAGGAAGAAGGATAAAATACATTTTGTTTTTTATGCCTCCGACTAATGGCCACAGATTAGCTCCACCTTTTATGTCTTAAGGTACTTTGCCCCATACCAATCTTCTGCTGCTGGTTACCACAATCTCTTTTATGCCTCTCTCTTTGAGCCACACAGAGTTGGACTTCTAAACAAGGAGGGCTTTGTGAGGACTTTCAAGGTGATTGTGTGCCAGTGTCTCATTTGTTAAAGCAGCAACCACAGCTCTCCCAGTCACATCAGGAAGCAGAGAACTTGAACCCTGTCAAATAAAAACAAGCACAAGTGAAGTACAGAATTCCATAGCATTTTCCAGGTTTCTGGTGCTTCTGGCAACATGAGTAGGGAGATCTGCTGGAATCTGTTCTAATGGGAAGAGATTTCAGATCAAAATCAGTTCTTCACTCTTCCATTCTCATCCGTTAATACTTCTGCTAGATCCAGTTAACTGGATAGATAGGTATCTGGTAATGAAAACTATCAAAACACATATGTACCTCAAGCTGTAAATGAAATCAGAAAGAGGCCTTGCTGCTGAATTTCCCTTTATTTGCTTTTCATTTTTTATTCCTGATTTCTTATGCAATGGCATCACCATCTGGAAAGGCAGGGAATTCTAAATGTATTCGGTAAATATTGTAAAAGAACAGAATTTTGTGGCTACTTTTGAAAACCTTGTTGTATCTGTAGATTGTTATTCATTATCAATATTTCCAGGTGATGACATTTTGTAACTTGTTCAATTATCTCATATCCCTTCCAGCCAAAAAGTTCTTACTTATATCTAGTCAAACTTTATCCTTAGCCAGTTTAATTTTCTGTTAGCTGCAGGGAAAGTAGAGCAATAACTGGTTGGCATTCTCCTCACTCTAAGCTCCCATAGACTAGAATCTCATCCTTCTCCCTTCAAGACCTTCTGACTATTCCTATTAATCCCCATTCCCTTCTTTTTATATTCTTGAACTTCTTCTCAAGAATCTTGTGCTCATTTCACAGTGTTCCAGAAGCCTCCTTAAGATAGGAAGTAATAAGTCCTGATATCTGAAAGAGAGAACCAGTTTCTCCTCCAGAGCCCAAGGATCTGACCTCCATGGCCATGGTCTCTACCAGCAGGTCCCTGTGTGTGCTAGACATGGAAAAGATGGGCCACACTTCTGAATTCAGATTGTAGACTTCAATTATATCATCAACTTGAACATATTCACTATCCCACAAACATCTTTTGAGAGATTATTTCGTGCAGACAATTGTGCGGGAACCGTTCAAACATGCTATAATTTAATATCTTAAAAAGCCTTATAGAAGAGGTATTGTGAAACCCACTTCTAACAGGAGGAAACTAAGACAAAGAATTTGTGTTATTAAATCAAGATGACAGCTTTAAAATAGCACATGTAAAATTTGAACCCAGGTTTCTCTCTTTTTCAGCTATAATGATTCTCTACTTTTCAGGATCAGACCTTTTATTTGTAATTTGGAGGGATAAAGCCAACCCAAAAATCTTTGGGTCCAGGTAACAAACTTTCACAAGAAGAGATAATCAGGTAGTTTTTAAATTCAAATTGCATCTCACATATAACAAAAAGGACACCGTTCCTTCCTAAAGTCATCCTGTATTACTGTCCCCTGGGAAGCTTGCAGTTTTTATTTTTAAAAAGTGGTTCATGCAATGCCACACTCTGGCTTTATTTGCTTTAGTAAGCAAATTAGCCAGGAACTTGATATCTCCTTGGAGCTGCAGCACTCTCCCCCTGCACCCACCCTGATCCTCCCCCAAAGGGTGTGATATGAGGTCCCAGTGTCCCCAAGTCCCTGTGACTGCTGCCCAGAAGGCCACATTATTGTTCTCTCTGAAACCACAGTTAGCTGAGACATATTCTGTTGCAAGCTACTGGGGTTCTCTTCCTTTGAGTTCTGTGCTTTAAGGAACAATAATATCTAGTGTCAGTGCCTCAGGTGCAATCTTTTACTTTTCTAGTTATCTTGAACATATGGCAGTTTGGGTCAGGGATAATATGGCCACCTGGATTTAAAGGTATCTCCTCCTTAAAACAGCTTCTTTCTCCATCCTCCAGTATTATTATTTCCAAGCAACAAGTTTATTTCTTCTACTTCCAGCTTCTTTTACTCTCCCTGTTCCCTTAAAAGACCCATGTACACAAACTGCCTTGAACTCCAGGGACTTCTGCCAAATTATAAGCATACGCTCCCTAGCCTGCAAGGGGGAAAGAAAAAGACAGAGTAAATTTAACCTCATGACCCCAACTTCCAAGCCAAGGTTGGAGGACTTCTGATCTGAGCCAGGCTTATAAATCTCCCTGATTGTTGATGGTGTGGAGAGAGTAAGGGAGGGGAGCTCAAGAGAAGTTAGATGCCCAAAAAAGGTATTGTTAAGTCAAAGGGAAGTCTTGCACGCATGCGCGCCTGACCTCGTATGTCAGCTTCTGTGCTGGGAACATCCAATTATGTAACAAGGTGCAGTCCTTATTTGGGAGGGGAGGGGGTGTGGGGATGGCAATCTAAGCCAAGGAGCAAATCCAGCTTGTGCAAACCCTGCTCATGTCCGAAAACAGAAGAAACTTGACAGTATCCCTGCACGCATCAGAATCAAGCTTAGGGAATTAGAAAAGTATTTGGAATTAGAATTAGTCTGGGTTAGAGGGAAGGAGGAGAGATATACAGTGCTTCATTGATGGTAGAAGTTTTGGGGCAAGAAGATCCAACCAAGGTAAGGGGTGAGATTATTTTGGAGTCCTGATGTAGAGTAAAGGAATGAGAAGAAGTTGGAACAGCTCCCTGCCTGGATGCCCAGAGCCACGCCATGATAAAAATAGGAGCCAGGCCAGCAGTAGAGTACATGAATGCCGTGTCCAGGGCTCTGCCCGTCCCATGGCCCTGAAGACAGTATCAGATGTTGTGTCAAAAGGGCAGCAGACATATTTCTGGCATCTTCATCAAGATTTCTTAGTTAGAGTGAGTGAGCAGGTGAATGAGAGAGAGGAGAGAGAGAGTGGGGGTGTGCATATGTGTATGTGTTAGGGACACCAGGCATAAAACGGGAAAAGGAGAAGCTTCTGTAATCTATAAACAAAGAAAGTAAAAGTTATGTAAGTCAGAAAATATACACAGATCAAGGGGAAAAAAATGTGTAGGTATAAGGTCTCCAGTAAGCAGTGAACCCAGGAGAAAATTAGATGGCAAATTCTGGAACTTACGTCAGGCCATGCAATTGTTTTTTTTAGAAAATATATCTTTCTACAAACCATCTGCTAGGAAAGGTTAGGATGAGATTGTGGGAGACTGTTGGGGAGTGTTGTGCTGCAAGTTGAAATGTCCATCTCCCCTAGGGATAATTGGGAATGGTTGAACATGAACCCTCTTGCTTTCACAATTCTCTTAGGTCACTCCAGAATCAGAGATGTTCTGTGGGTGGAAGTCCACTTCAAGGGCCTCTTTCTTTGTGGGCATGTGTAAGTAGCAGATGGGCAAGTGGTTTTTACAACACTGGCTATTTCCTAAGGGAAACTGAAGGCCTGCCACCAAATTAATAACCGGAAAGGAACTGATATTTATTAAATCTTCACTATACCAGATTAGCAGCTACATATTTTGTATACTAATGTGCAATTCTATGAGATTTATTTTTCCACATTTTACAAGTAAGGAAAATTATATTCGGATTAAATGACTTTTCCAAAAATCACACAGCTAGGAAATGCCACACCTAAGATTCCACATAAGTCATCCTTGCTTCAGCACTTGGACTTTCTGCTACTGCGTGCTACCTCCCTCTGTGCAAGCTTTTTCACCAAGGAGTGGCCACTAGAACTGGTCTCATTGGAAAGCCCCGTGCCTTGTTCTTGTCTAATCTCTTGTTTTCCATCTGACTGGTGCCAGGAACATATACATCTTGTGGTAGCATATAAATTTATTTCTGTCTCCGTATTCTTATTTTATTCTTAAAGTACCCTTGAGCTAGTTAGAGATTGATTAATCTCCCCCTACCCCCAGTATATCTATTCTTTGTCCTATTCAAAGGTAGAGAAAAAGTATCAAAATTAAGATTCAGAGTTATACAGTTCACAGTTCTTTCCTTTGTTCAGGAAACAGATTACAATTCTTTCCTTTTCTCCCTGACTTCTTTTTCATCCACTCCAGTGCCTTGCTGTATCTTATACCTGATGCAGCCCTTCCTATGTACACTCTCTCTAGAAAAATGCATACTTTTGCAGAAATTCTAGATACAAAATTAACTCAAAGTCTTAAGGTTTCTTATTGTCAGGTTATCTCCGAGCAATAATCATTAGCTTGAAGTGGTGCTGAAATTAGTTTTTCACAATGATAGCTAGCTTTGCTCAGATTGTGTTATATCTCCTTGGAGCTCCTCTTGTCCCAGGCCTCTTCCATTGGGTCATGCCAAAGGGAAGCTCTTGACCTCTACAGGCCAGGCAAGAATGGGCCCCGGCTGGTACTATACACATATTGTACATGTGACCTGCCAGACAACTTTCTTAGGTGTTGCTTATTCTATACCCATTGTAGGTTAAAGACATTGTGACCATCTTCTCATGCACTGACAGTCTCCATTTGAATGTGCCTTTATGGTTATAACAGGTGGGTGGCAGCTGACTGCATTCTTCCTGTTCATTGTCTATTTATACTTTTGTATGTGTCATGTGCTCTTAAGTTGTCTTATACTCAAGTAGAAGTACAGTTGCAGTCACTGTAAAAGTTAAGGGAAATAAAACAAAAAACAAAACACCCAAATATCAAGGTTACTTAAATCCCAGAGCCTTTTGTTCCCTGAGCCACATTATTGATATCTCTTGGCCCATCTCTAACTACAAATAGGAAACTGACACCTTAATGTTTTAATGACAGCTTTGGACTCTCTTAAGTCTCTTGAGGGCAGGGACTGTGTTTAATTCATCCTAAACACTTAGCCTGATACATAAGAGGCACTTAGTTAATTTGTGTCAAATGAATGAATGTATAAGATCACATGCCATTCCACTTGAATCAGGCCCGCTACTTGTCACTACTCGGTGGTTCTTCAGCAGTGCTAGGGAACATAAAACAAAATGGAAACAGTCTTTCATCCTTTCCCCACATGGTGTACCCAGCTCTTAAACTGGGCAACTGCAATTCCCAGAGCTGTGGTTTGGCCTAAGCGAAGAGGTTTTTCGGTAGGGCCTTTCAGCCCATCTACCCTTCTGGTAACACTACCCTTTACAAAACAGTGCAGTACCCCTGACCTTCCTGGACCCCCACTGTGAGGCCCCATTGAGTTTACCCTCTCTGGAAGCATGTTCCTTTCCCTGCTCCTTTGAGACCTCACTCCATGTGGAAAGAAGGCATATGATCTTTAAAGTCAGACAGATCTGAATCCAGATCCTGCCTTGCAGCTTAGTACCTGTGACTTGGACAATTCACTTAATCTGTTTTTGCCACAGTGACACTCCAGTGGAAATAACAGTATCTTGCTCATGAAGTTATTTAGGGGACAAGGGATAATAAATTTTAGGGAGGCTTCAGATAGGAAGGTATGTTTGAGTCTATACCTTTTCGGTCAGATAGAGGACTAATTTAGGCTGAAGAATATTCCAGAGTGTGAAACACTGTTAAAGGATAAGATCTTCTCTTTTTAAATAAAAGGTAACCTTTGAACATATTTTGAATGCTTTTAGCCATCCTCTTAGAGAGAGGGAATCTGTGTCATGCCCGGATTGTTTTTGTTGTTTTAAAATGTGTCAGAGGAAATGGAGCAAATTGTATTATATGCATTTATGAAGATGTCAGAATGACCCTCACTATTATGTATAACTATCATGCACTAACAAGAAAACAAAGCGTAGGGGCTGGAGCGGTGGCTCGGTGGTTTCGGCACTTGCCTGGCAAGGAAGAGGACCCAGGTTCAAACCCCAGCACCACATACATATACAACTAAATGTTGGAGCAATGAAGGCCATGTGAAGGACTGGGTAGAGTTATTTCTCTCTTTCTCTGTCTGTCTCACTGTCCCTCTCTCTTTAAAAAAAAAAAAGAAAGAAAGAAAAGAAAAGAAAACAAAAAGCGTAAATTAAATGCGCATTAAAAAATTAAATAAAGTTTGTCACAGGAAGACTTGCCAGGCTAATGCTCTAGGTGGAATGTGAGTACAGGAATTCTCCCTATAGGCACCAGGTGGCGCTGCAGGTTAAACAATACCCATTCGCTTTCTTTGCCTGAGACCTGTTTTGCAATTATAGGTCCCTTGCCCTGATGGCGATAGTATCCAAGTCATGCTGTCTTGCTGCATGATTCAGAGGCTAGAGGTCCACCCACTCCATAGTGCCAGTGACTTTTAGATAAGATGAGTTACTTTCATCTTTCACCCTTCTTCCCTCTGTTCTGATGGGTCCTCAGCATTTTCTTATTTCTCTTTCTGAGCAGTGTGTACTGCCAGAAGTTGCCCCTTTGGGTGAATTCCATGCCTTAAGAATTCAGAACAGAATGAACTGGTCTGTGGTGATGATGAGACCAGCTGGACATCTAACTTCAAAGAATCTTGTTAGTACTCTAGAAGCTAGTTCATCTTATACTCAAGGACTTTTTGGATCCCAGAGGCCCAGAGTTGTATAGTAATATATCTCACTAAGGTAGAGGTAGTGCCAGATTGCCCTAATATTAGGAATCTTACCAGCCTTTTAAATTATCAAGAGCATTTCTTGCGGCTTTCAGCCATGAGATCATTTGGCCCTTCTTATTAACTTAGTTTTAGAGAAGCAACCACACATTAATGCTGTTTTGTTTTTGTTTTGAGGTGCTGTAGATGGAACTCATGCTTTTATGCATGCTAGGCAGTTGTTTTACCTCTGGCCTTGGAGTTTTTACCAAACATCCTGTTTAGGAGTAAACCTTTATGGTACTGGAGCAGGGAGAGTAGGGGTGAACTAGTGGGAGATATACTTTTAATACAGCTCTAATGTAATGCCAGCATCAGAGGAGTTCTTGGGAGGGAAGTTAACCTTCCTGGAAGGAAGGATTGCCATGTAAATACAGTGTCATGATAAGTGCCTCAACCTTCTTCTCTCTTCCCTCTGGTTTTCTTTTTTTTTTTTTTTTCTTTTTCTTTCTTAATTTTCTTTCAGTTTTATGTATCACTTACCCATATTTTCTATTCACACAGCTCATGCCCCAAAAGCTCTCACTACATGGAGATTCTGGAGTTGCCACCTCTCTGTCCTTACATCCTTAGTATCAAGATAGATAACCTTCTACTTGGAAAGGTTTTGAAATACAATTTCCAGAATCCAGACAGGAAATTGGAAAAAAATACCTTCAGGTAACTCTTCCACACCAGATGATTCTGTTCATTATAGTCACTTTCTCCTTCTCCTCCACACCCCTCCCAGTGTTTTTTCTGCTTCTTTAGCTTAGACATCTGCTTCTCATATTTATCCTTTGTTCTCAAGGCTGTTCTTTTCCAGCCTCGTCTGTTACCTCTAATATCCATAGAAGTTTAGAGGTCAGCCCCTTCTGAGTAGAGAGCACATAATCACTTGGCACTTCTTCCTCCACCACTACTTCCCTTCCCATCCTGTCTCCTGTGGTGGTGGTTCTATGCCCAGAGTAGAGCATGGAGCTCTCCCTGTGAGGTAAAGTCACCATGAACAATAGGGGCTCTAGTTGTCAAGACAACACTAAATCACTGCCTTTGCCCCTCTTTTGTGTCTTGCCTTTTCTTCCCGGTGCTCCAGTCATCAAGGACTTCACACCCTCTCCCTTGCCCTTTCCCCTCTAACAGACTCAATTTTCTTCTAAATGGGTGGTCACTTTAATTACCTTCTCCTTCTCCAGGCCACCTCCCTGCCCTCACCCTGGAAAGGCAGGGTCAGGATACCTGGGGACTGAGAATGATCCAGGCTCACAGTTCACATGGGGCCAAAGAGAGGAGACAAACATTTTGACTCCAGTCTATACAGTGAAAGTTTCATTGTATAGAATATAGAGGTCTAGTTTGGGGAAGGATTTTAAAATATAGTTTTCATAGTATTCATATTACCCATAACCCCACAGAATCCTTCTCCAGTCTTAGTTACTCTGCACCAAATAATTCATTGTTCCTCTGTTTACTTCCCTGAGCCTACCAGGAGAGGAGTAAGCAACTTTACAAAGAGTAAACTGAGGCGTAAATGCCTCAGGATGCTGCTATTATTTAATTACTGGACCTAATAGATTTTTTTCATTTGTTTGTTTGGTACCAGGAATTGAACCCAGGGGCGTTTAACCACTGAACCACATTCCCAGCACTTTTTATTTTTTTACTTTTGTGACAGAATTTTGCTAAATTGCTTAGGACCTTGCTAAGTTGCTGAGGCTGACCTTGAACTGGTGATCCTCTTGCCTCGGCCTCTCCAGTTGCTGGGATTACAGGCATGTGCCACCATACACAGCCTAGTAGAATTTTTAAAGATAATTCAAAGGATTCTTTTGATCTGTCACATACCCAAACATATAAGCAATTTCAAAAATGGTTTCATTTTTCTTATTTTATCTTGATGATAACTTTGTGGAAAAGGCAAGGCAAGAATTAGCCCATTTTTAAAAAACAAAAGGAGCCAGAATTCACTTCATTCAACTTGTAAGCCAGGCTCTAAGATGTTTGTTGGCTTTTCCATGTTAGTTTTAAAATCTGACAGCCCTGATTTTCTGAAAGTCTTTAGGGGCACACTAGATTTGTGTAATAAACTTACAAATTGGAATCCCAAGAGTGTCACTCAAATCTAAACAAATACTTAGAGATCTCCCTTGCAGTCAGTCTTATTTATCCCAAGAACACAGAATCTGCAAGTGTCTTCCTTTTATTCAGTATTAGTTAGAAAGGTAGCCTGATCTTTGATTTTGGTCTTTTTTCCTCCATTCTGCTGTGGCTTTTCTTTTCTTCTTACTAGTTTCAAATAATGTTTTGGAATCAATCTGATGCTGTTCCATTCATCAGAGGCACCTCCCAAAATACAAGTGTGACTTACAGTCAACATAACCCCCTTTGCTTTTGTTTGACTTTCATTCTCTTCTGTCCTCTAGACCTGATGCCAAGAAAACCAACAAAAACATAGGCTGCTGGCAGCTGTCTCTCTTCTCTAGGATTTATAGTGTGCCAGAAAGGAAGTGTGGCTGACCCACTCCCTTGTCTTCCACCTCTCTTCCCTTCCAGAGGAATGCATAACTAGGTGTGAATTGCCCATTGCATGGATTACTCATAATGAATTCTTCATTCTAGATCAGCTGATTTACTACCCAGCATATTCCTTACAACATCCACCCTGCAGCTGGTGTATTGGCCTGCAGTTTAATATTGTTAGCCTAAACAAAGATCATTAGGAAACAAACTAATGTTTATTGTGAAATGTTTATATAAATACATATGAAATGCAAAATGCAAAGGATTTTTATATTGTCCATAGTCTTTTAAATCTATCATTGTCCTCCAAAAGCATTGATAATTAAGAGAGAGCACTTTTTTCTGATTTAATTTTTTTTTAAGAGAAAAGGACAGTGAGAGAGAGAGAGAAATAATTTTTATTGAGTTTTTCACATGGCTTTCATTGCTCTGTACGTGGGTGCTGGGGATTGAACCCGTGTCCTTGCACATGCCCGGAAAGTGCTGTAACCGCTGAGCCACCGCTCCAGCCCCCTGATTTAAATATTGAAATGCATGCTTTCTGTAAAGCATATATCATGTTAAGTGGTTTCTTAAAAAAAAGACCCCAAATTTCTATCATTAAAGGTTTAATATCCAATTGGAGGTGAAAACTTACAATACAGAATTCTAGTGTCAACTTGAAGCTTCAGAAAGAACTTTATGTGCTAATCAGAAGGGACTAAGTAATCAGTTGTGAGGGGGCCCTAAGAAGGTTTACAGGGCAGATGACATCTAGAAAAGCAACTTAAAAAATGAGAAATTAGAATGACTTTATTTTTAAAAAATAAGTAAATGAAAATAAACATGCTGGTAAGGATATGGAGAAAAAAAGTCTTATATGCTGTTGGTGGGAATGTACAATAGTTACAACCATTATGGAGAACAGTTTGGAGGTTCCTCAAAAAGCTAAATATATAGTTATCATATGATCCAGCCACCCCCACTTGTGGGGGTATATACAAAAGTAGTTGAAATCAGCATGTTAAAGAGATACCTGCATACCTGTATTTATTATAGCACTATTCGCAGTATCTAAGATATGGATTCAGTCTAGGTGCTCAATAGCAGATGAATGGATAAAGAAAATGTAGTATATACTCACAATGGAGTATTATTCAACCATAAAGAAGAATGTAATCCTGTCATTTACAGTAAAATGGATAGAAATGGAGGACATTATGTTAAGTGAATTAAGCCAGCCTTTGAAAGACAAGTACTGTATTTTATCTCTCAGTATATGGAAGTTAAAACAATTGACCTGAAAGTAGAATAGTAATTATTAGAGATTGGAAAGGGAGGGCTGGAAAATGGGAGGTTAGATTTGATAAGTGCATGCTATAGTCATACACGGATATGCTGTTGAACCCCCAATAATACTGTGTGCAATTAATGTTTGTTAATAACCTCTAAAAATAAAGGGAGTTTACAGTGGACATTGAGGGATAGAGCAATCAAGGCAGAGTGGTAGAACAATATATCTGTGGTACTAAAGAAGTTGGGTATGCTTAGGAATGTACAGTGTATAAGAAGAATAGCTGCAAATAACACTGCAGAGTTCAATATGATCAAACTAATTCATAGAGAACCCTATGAGTCAATCAGAGAACATAGTGAGAAGCAATTTATAAAATATACAGTGACAACATGATCACATTTATAATTTAGAAAAATCACTATTTAGTGCTATAGAGAATTCATTAATGAGGCAAAATTAGAGACGGAAATAAATTAAGAAGGAGTGGATTGATAGAGTTGACAGGTAAGGAGGAGCTCAACTGAGGTCACTGCTGTAGGGATGGTAAAGGGTGATGGAGTCTTGAGATACTAAGGTAGAATCAACCATACCTAATAACTATTTCAGTGATTCTCTGGTATTGGATTAGAGTCAAGGAAAGGAAAAATCAAAAACAATTCATGTGTAGTTTTCTACCCCATGGATTGAGAAGCATTAGGATGGAACAGCATGTTTTTAACAGTATATCTGAGTTGTGATCAAAAGCATATCACAACTAAATCAACAGATTATTATCTACCTTGATTTGTGTAAAAAATAAACAGTGACACCTAAAGCTTTAAGCGTGGACTATAACTCTTATAATTACAAGATTTTAGGTAGAGTTTAAGCCCAGATAATATTGTCATCTATACGTAAGTTTATCTTTGCAGAAAAACAAAAATATAGACCGAGTAACTAAGTAACTAACTGTGTAACTGGTACCAAAAGAAGGTGTTTAAGTGTTCTGTGCCATGGCACATTTTAACTCCCGACTCCAGAGAGAGCACAACTGAGAAGTAGCAGAAAGAATGTGCTGTGCAGGAGACCCTTCAGTTCAGTGAAGGGAGAGAAGTGGGGACAAAAGTTAGATAAACTAATAGCTAGAAATTGTAAAATACAGCTGATACACAAAAGAAAACAGGTAGATGAAAGGTTCTAAAATCCACAGGAGAACATACAGAAAATAAGATTAAAAATAATACTGCTTTATATACTATAGTAATAAAAGAACTTAAAATTTTAACCCTAGAGGTTGAAACTTTTGGAACAAGATGATTCCTTCATAAATATTTAATGGTTTATTGTGTGATTGACACTATTATAGTAAATGGTGAAGGAGATATCACAGTGAGTTAAATCAGATTCCTACCCTCAAAACCTTATAATCTTATTCTTTTGGCACTTACAAGAAGTTTAACCTATACATGTTTAATAAATGTATATAAAAAATTAAACACATGATTCCAATAAGGAGAAAAAAAGAATCAGTATCAAGTGAAACCAGAATAGTTAATTAAGATCAGATTGTAAATGAACATAAAAAATAGGGGACACATAGAGTAACACAGGTAGAGTAGCTGTAGAAATAATAAGAATGGTGTCTGGTAAACTTAAACGCAGAAGGAGATGAAGTTGTGAATAAATATTAGAGGGGAAGACATTTTAAAAACTA
>PVKS010014441.1:0-48359 GCA_004027875.1 Aplodontia rufa | reverse complement strand
GCATTCTTAAGAGGTAAATTTATAGCACTGAGTGCATACATCAAAAACCTAGAAAGAGATCAGATAAACATCCTTATGCATCAACTCAAAAGACTACAAAAGGAGGAAAAGTCCAACCCCAAAGCTAGCAGAAGACTGGACATTACGAAAATCAGAGCTGAAATCAATGAAATTGAGAACAAAGAAACTATACAAACTACTAACAAAACTAAGAGTTGATTCTTTGAAAAAATGAACAAAATTGACAGACCCCTTGCCAACCTCACCAAAAGGAAGAACGAAATGAAGCAAATCAGAAAAATCAAAGATGAAAATGGGGATATCACCACAGACTCATCCAAGATCCAGAAGATTATCAGAACCTATTTTGAAAATTTATACTCTGCCAAGTTTGATAACCTGGAGGACATGGACAGGTTCTTGGACACACACAACATCCCCTCTTTAACACAGGAGGATATTGAAAATCTAAACCAACCTATCCTGATAGCGAAATTGAAGCAGCAATCAAAGCTCTCCCAAAAAAGAAAAGCCCAGGTCCGCATGGATATATGGCAAAATTCTAACAAGACTTCACAGAAGAACTAACACCGATCCTTTACAAGCTCTTCCAGGAAGTTGATAGAGTGGGATCACTCCCAAACACTTTTTATGAAGCAAATATTACACTGATTCCAAAGCCCAACAAAGACACGTCAAGGAAAGAAAACTACAGACCAATTTCCCTGATGAACATTGATACAAAAATCCTTAACAAAATTAGCTAATCAGATACGAAAGCACATTAAAAAGATAATATATATATATTTATGATCAAGTGGGCTTCATTCCAGGAAAACAAGGCTGGTTCAATATATGCAAATCAATAAATGTAATTCACCACATAAACAGAATTAAAAACAAAAATCATATAATCATCTCATTTGATGCAGAGAAGGCATTTGATAAAATTCAACACCACTTTATGCTCAAAACTTTGGAAAAGATAGGGATTAAGGGAAGATACTTTAACTATGTCAGATCCATTTACGACAGACCCTTAGCCAACATTATCCTCAATGGAGAAAAAGTGAATGCATTTCCACTGAATTCAGGTACTAGACAAGGCTGTTTGCTTTCATCACTCTTGTTCAATATAGTCCTTGAAACCCTTGCCAGAGCTATCAGGCAAGATAAGGAAATCAAAGGTATTCATATAGGAAAAGAGGAAGTTAAGTTATCTCTACTTGCTGATGACATAATTCTATACCTAGAAGACCCAATAACATTGGCTAGAAAACTCCTAGAGCTTATAGGTCATTTCAGCAAATTAGTTGGCTACAAGATCAACTCCAGTAAGTCACTAGCTTTCCTTTACTCCAGCAACAAATCTGCAGAAGAAGAAATCAGGAGATCTCTCCCATTCACCATTTCCTCCAAAAAAATGAAATACTTGGGCATTAACCTTACAAAGGATATTAAGGACCTCTACAAAGAAAACTATCAAACACTAAGAAAAGAAATTACAGAAAACTTGAGCAGATGGAAAAACATTCCATGCTCATGGATAGGCAGAATGAATATAATAAAAATGGTCATTCTACCCAAAGTCCTATACAGATTTAATGCAATCCCTATCAAGATACCAATGGTATTCTTCAGAGATATAGAAAAAGAAATTCTCAAGTCCATATGGAATAACAGAAGACCCAGACTAGTCAAAACATTACACTATAGAAAGGAAGAAGTAGGGGTTATCTTAATCACTGACATGAAATTATACTACAGAGCTGTAGTAGCAAAAACAGCATGGTATTCGTAACAAAACAGAACAGAAGATCAGTGGAACAGAATAGAAGATCCTGAGACAAACCCCCATATATTTAACTATTTGATATTTGATAAAGGGGGCAAAAGCATAGTGTGGAAGAAAGATAGCCTGTTCAACAAATGGTGTTGGACAAATTGGACTGCCATGTGTAGTAGACAACTGAAGCTGGATCCTTATCTTTCACCCTGCACAAAAATTAAATCAAAATGGATCAAAGATCTGGATATTAAGCCAACGACTTGAAACTTACTAGAAAAAGAAGTAGGGTCAACACTATAGGACATAGGAGTTGGCGGTGCCTTCCTTAACAAAACTCCCATGGCTCAAGCAGTAAAGTCAAGAATAAAATGAATGGGATGCAGTCAAACTAAAAAGTTTTTGCACAGCTAAAGATCTAGTCAAGAGCATCAAGAGAGAACCTACAGAATGGGAGAAAACCTTTGCCTGCTACACCTCGGACAGAGGGCTAATATCCAGAATATACAAAGAACTGAAGAAGCTAAACACCAAAATCACAAATAATCCAATCAATAAATGGGCTATGGATCTTAAAAGAAACTTCTCACCAGAGGAAGTCCAGAAAGCCCATAAATATATGAGAAAATGCTCTATATCATTAGCTATAAGGGAAATGCAAATCAAAACCTCGATGAGATACCACCTCACTCCTGTTAGAGTGGCAAAAATGAAAAATTCGCACAACAGATGCTGGAGGGATTGTGGGAAAAGAGGAACACTTTCACACTGCTGGTGGGACTGTAAACTGGTTCAGCCACTATGGAAAGCAGTGTGGAGAATCCTCAAAAAATTAAGGATGGATCCACCTTATGACCCAGCTATCCCACTCCTGGGTATTTTCCCAAAAGAGTTAGAATCAGCATATTATAGTGATGTGGCTTTATCAATGTTTATAGCAGCTCAATTTACTATAGCTAGACTATGGCACCAACCCAGATGCCCCTCACTCAACGAGTGGATTCAAAAACTTTGGTACTTATGTACATGGAATACTATATACATATGAAATACTACTTGCCATTAGAGAAGGGGATATTATGGCTTTTGCAGCCAAATGAATGGAGATGGAAAGAATTATGCTAAGTGAAGTATCCCAATCTCAGAGACTCAAAGGCTGAATGGTATCTCTCATCTGTGGAAGCTAGAATACATGGGGAAGCAGTATGTTAGAGGCGAATCTAATAATAACTTCAAATTGTATGATTCTCAACGCAACAGGGAGATGACTCCCTAGGATACTTGGAGGCATAGGGAGGGGGATGGGAGGGAGAGTGAAGGAAGAACTCCTAGGAGACTGGAGGGTGGGAATATGGGGAATCATCTCAGAAGGAGATCTCTGCCCTCCAGGAGATATCCATTTAACTCAGGAATTCTTCTGGGGGAAACAACAACAGGGGGAACCCAAGATGGGCATCCATGATATGGCATTAGCCCTGGATATCTAAGTATATATACATTGGTTCTTGAATGTTTGATAATATTTCCCTCTCAACTGTATCTCTACATCCATCTAATAAAAAAAAAAGACTGACAGATCTAAATGTAATTTCTTCAAAGAAGACATATAAATGACCCATAAGTACATGAAACATTGCTGAACATCACTTCTCTTCTGGGTAATGTAAATCAAAACCACAATGAGATACCACTTCACCTAAATAAGCTTGGCTATTATCTAAAGTACTAAAGGTAGTAAATGCTGGGGAGAATGTGGATAAAAGGTAACACTTACACATTCTTGGCTGGAATGTAAATTAGTACAGTCATTATGGAAAACAGTATAAATACCTTTAAAAATTAAAAACAGGATTACCAGAAGATCCAGTAATCCCACTAGTACATATGAACCCCAAAGAAGTGAAATCAGTGTGCTAAAGAGACACCCATGTTACCTGCAGCATTATTCACAATAGGCACTGTTCATCAACTGATGAAGTGATAAAGAAAATGTCTTAACATACACAATTCCTTAGTATTTATCTGTACAAAAGAATGGAATCCTGTCATTCAGGACAATAAGGATAAAAATGGAGTTTAATGTGTTATGTGAAATAAGTCTGACACAAGTACTGCATAATCTCATTCGTCTACGGAATCTAAAATTGTGTATCCCATAGAAATTGAGAGTAGAATGGTGGGTACCAGAGGCTGGGGAGTGTTGGGAGGGGGCAGGGGTGATCGGGAAAGTTTGACCAATGAGTTACAGTTACATAGGAGGAAGCAGTTCTGACATACTATTGCACAGTATGGTGACTATATATAACAAAAATGTACTATACATTTTAAAAACCTAGAAAAAAGGATTTTGAAAGTTTTCACCATGAAGAAATGATAAATGTTTGAGATTAATATGCTTGACCTGATTCAAGCAGTATGAAATGTTTGCATGACTGAACCCCATTAACATGTAAAACTTGTTTTTTATGGGTCAGTTAAAAATGAATTCAAAAAAAGGAAAATTTTAAAAATAGAAGATTTGCATGCTAAACATTTCAGAGAAGTTGGTAAATGTGATAAAAAGGCTCTGACTTCTATGCCAGCTAAGGAAAACCTACAAGTTTGGAGCATTTATTCTACTAAAGACTAACAAAAAATATTTATTTTAAAATATTTAAAGAGTTATAATTTATAAGACAATGTTGTATTTTGCTTCGTTGCACAAAAACATAGTTATTGTGCAGGAGTCACAGGTGGTGCATCTGAGTGCAAATATCTATATGGACATTAATGAGTGAGGAAAGAGAGAGGAGAGAGAGGGAGAGCGCTTGCAATAGAGACAGAAAGGCAGGCAGGCAGGCAGGCAGGCTGGCAAGGAGAAAGAAGGAAAGAGTGAAAAAACTGACTTAGAGTGAAAAACAGTGTTAGATGTTATAGGACGTTGAAGTAGGAGACTCATGGAGGGAATTTCTGTACCAAGTGAAAATTTCTTTTTTCTTTCTTTCTTTTTTTTTTTTTTAAGGGAGAGAGTGGGACAGAAAGAGAGAATCAATTTTATTTCGTTTTTCATATGTTTTTTGTTTTTTTGATGCATAGTTGTGTATGTGGTACTGGGGTTCAAAGCCAGGAACCCATGTATTTCAGGCAAGGGTTCTACTGCTGAGCCCCCACTCCAGCCCCCAAGTGCAAATTTCAGTAAGCTACCTTCCTACCATATATTTTAATATTTTATTGGATGTAAAATAATATAATAATGTCTTTATTTTATTTTATGTGTGTGTGGGGGTGTGTATGTGTGCATGTATAGTCAAAGTAAGCCACCTAACCACATTTTAGCTTAACAGAGTAAAGAATTGGAGTACTTCAGGAATGGGGAAAATATATCATCAAAAATTATATGTCTGTGATATGTTTTAAATATGCTCATTATTTTTTTAGTAGAAACCAGAAATTTTAATTCACATTCTCTCTGCTTTTAAATTAATACTGAATTTATAAAGGAACAAAGGCATTTGTAAAATTAAAAAAAATAAACACACACAATGATAATAAATAAATTTCTCCCAAGATATCTACATTCTTCTCCCCAGAGGCAACAACAACTTTTATCAAATGCTTAGAAAAGTTATTATTTGCCTAAACAATTGGATTTTTGTGTAAGTGGTCTTTTTAGACACAATTTGCATCGCTCTTTACATTGTTTATCAAATATTACATTTGGGGGGCTGGAGTGGTGGCTCAGCGATTGGAGTACTTGTCTGCATGTGTGAGGACTCAGTTTCAACCCGCAGCACCACATCCGCAAGTAAGTGTTGGAGAAAAAAAGGCCAGATGGAAAAATAAATAAAATTCTTTCTCTCTCATTCTCTCCCTCGCTCTTTCTTTAAAAAAATTATATATCTGAGAGACAATTCCCTGTATCAGAACATTTTAATTCCGATAAATGTGCTCATTGTTAATATTTAAGTTTTGATTGCATTCATTTTATTTATTATTTATTATTAACCTTATTGACTTTTTAATATTGGTCTTCTTCACATGTTTTAAAATTTTAGTTTTGAGATTCATCTTTGTTTGTGGGATTTCTGTTTCTCTCTCTCTCTCTGAATTTATTATAATCTGTAATCTATGATCTTTGCAGAGGTGTCCAGGGGCCTATCTAGAAGCCTGGGGTCTCCAGGCTAGAATCAGCTCATTTTGTTGCTGTTCATAGTGATACTGGGCATGTTATAGATTCCACTGCTGAGTCAGTGTCTAGGTTGGCTTAAGTTTTTGTTATGCTGACATAACATGAGTAAGATTACACTTGACCCATCTGACCTATTAGAAGGCATTTGGTAATTGAAATTATTTTCCAAATGTTCGCATGTTTTCTTTCACAAGCTACGTATGAGAATATGTGACAGAAACTGTACAAAGACAATTTTTTTTCTTGACTATTAAAAAGCCAGTAAACACATAGATTCAAATCTGTTCTGCACTCCAGATTGTGGTCTGTTCATTTTATTGGCATGCCAGGACTCTTCTGTTTTCTTTGCTCCTCACTTCACCAATTCCCTTCCCTTATTCTCTCTTTTCCCATAGCCATCTTTTCTAAGGGGTTTGAAGTAGGTCATTTTTGTTTCTTTGCATATGTGCTTATCATTTACAGTGTTATTTTGTGTGCATAAATTTTAAACTAATAATAGATCCAATCATCTTACTTTATAAAGATCCCAAGATCTCTCTCTCTCTCTCTCTCTCTCTATATATATATATATATATATATATATTAGTTTTTAACACATGTAGATTTTATTTTAATATTTATTTGTTATTTTGGCACCAGGGATTAAATTGCAGGAGTTATGTTGTCTAACAGTTTGTTCTTAAGGGTATTAATGACTGAGCCTTTGTTTGTGGAAGGACAGGAGAATAGCAAAAGAAATGCTCAGGGACTTGATATTTTGCTTTGATTAATTATTTTTGCTCTTTTCTGGCTGGGTTGCTATAGCATGGTGATGGTTGTTTCACTGGGTTGAATATGGGTAGTGTTTCCCAAAGGCCTACCTGTTAAAGGCTTGATCCCCAAGGTGGCACAATTGGGAGGTAGTATGGAACTTTAGGAGGTGAGGTCTTGTGGGAGATCCTTAGTTGAATGGGATTTGCCCTCATAGGGGCCTATGACACCCTATCTCTATTATGCCTTCTTGGCTCATGAGTGAGAAATTTGCTATGCCATGCAATTACACCATGATACGCTGTCCTGGCAAGAGGCCTCAAATAAAGGGACCACCTAATCTTAAACTAGATCCTCTATGACTATGATCCAAAATCAACCTTTTCTAAGTTAATTGCATTTGGCTAGTGTCATGATTTTATGACTTCTACTGGTGATGGCAGTGAAGGAAAAGAAAACCTTGATCTGTCCAGGATAATAAGCAGTAAGAAAATGAAATAACCAGAATGCTTCCCCACAACTCATTCTTTTCTATTTCTTCTTGGGTCAGGGAGGAATGAGCAATGATAAATATTGTGTTAGTTCATTATCATGCCAAGACCTAGAATTCTGCCACCTCAATCTGGCACAAAATTATATGATGAGGAAGTCAAGTAGATCAGAGATTTTATAAATATGGTTCATGAACCTCCTATTTTTCAATTAGATCTAATTTGTTTAAGCAAAACAAGTGTATGAAAATTCCAAGTTATAAACCAGTTAAATTTGCAAGTGTTTGTCTCAAAAAATAATTTGCCATCAAATTCCTCCAAATAAAAAACTTCCCTAGTGCATTCAAATGTGATATAATTAATAAATTTTAGCTTATATCTAGTTATGGGGAGTAAAGACATTAGAGTACATTATAGAGCCTAGAAGGCAGAGAATTTTGATTTTTCCCTCAGCATCCATTGAACAGATGAATGATTCATTCCCTCATTCTTTTTATGTTTGTTCCTTTATTCTTCATCTAGCCAGCCATTTGTATATTTGTGCCAGCTGCAAATCCACCCTTCCCTACTCTGCTTGGGTACTCTGGTGTTGGGTTTCTCTTCAGGTTTCTTCTCTGACAGTTGGCACTGTGTTAGGCTGAGCCAATATGGAATGGAAGAGGGAGACTGGGATGTTGGGAAAGAGCTTTGTTTCCTCTCCCCAGAGGCCTGAATACAGCATCTCCTTCCCAGTCTTGGGTCTGGAGATTCCAGCACCATCCAAACAACTCCTTACCGTTGGAGGACTGAGGGTCAGGTACCTGTGCTTCACTTTTAGCATCTGAGTTTAAATAATTCCCGCCGTTTCCTTTATACAACAGCTGATTTTACAATGGTACCTTATCTCTGCTTTTGGAACACTTTAGTGTTCATGTTCTACAGTTTCAATTCCTCACTATAACTCTTTTAAAGTCATTAGTGTGGCTGTTTTCCTTGATTGGGGCCTGACAGATACAATATCCAATGTATTTTCTTTAATAAAAATAACTACTATGTTAACGATGGTCAAGCCCTTCAGGCTCTTTGCTTTGATGCTTTTAGGAAATATTAAACATTCATTAATTGTTTTATAGTTTTCTTATTTTTGTGTATGTGGGGGAAAGTTATATGAAGATTAATTTGACCATACTATGGAACTAGGGATGCTTGACATTCATATAATGTTCTACAGATTTGAAGGCACTTACATGTGCATTATACCTTATTAAATTACAAGGCAGCTATTATTCCCATTTTAAAAATGTGAGAAATCTTGATATTCAGAATTTTCATCAAATTTTTTATAGGCCTTAAATCTCTATTCATTGTGAAAAAAGTAAATTATTAAAGTTTTAAAATATGAAATCAATATGATACTAAAATCACACAAATTCTCAAGCTCCAGTATTTGTTTTTCTGTAATATTGGACAATGGAAATTATAGAGACAACAGGAAAAGTTTCTTCCATCTCACAGAGAACAGAAAGATGTACATGGGAACCTGAGGTTAAGGGAATGGTTCTATAAACTGGGCCCACTGTGCTGACCCCCACCATGCTTCCTTTATTAAAAAACAATTTACCTGCAGCCTGCCTGGCTTAAAGACAACAGGATATGTTTTATTCCACAGCATACAACCTATTATCTGCAGGAGAAATGGAGACCCAAAATGCTGACAGAAAAAACACAAATTCCCCTGAAGTAGGGGACTTTTATGAACTTTACACAGATTAGATCCTAGAACTCAGTGAGAAAAGGATAATTCCCTCTAACCGTAGAATCCACAGGAACGGATTCCAATTGGAATCAGTCAGCATAGACCAAAGTGACCGAGAGTTGTCATGTGCAATGGGGACTTGAAAGTCTGATGTTGTCTTACTGTCAGTCAAAAGTCAAGAGGTAGATCTAGGTAGAATTCTCTGGAAACTTATCTGAGACCCCAATAAAACTGGAAGATAGGAGAGGTAAAACTGGAGGATAAAACTGTCCTGATATCTGAGAGCACCCAGTGTGTCCCTTGGAGTGTTCCCTTTTACTCTTTCCTATGCCTTCTAATACACTCATGCCTGTTATACTGACTAACATGTCTGAAATTTTCTTATGTGATCTCAAGAACTGGGGATTGAAGAGGAGATCCCCATGACCACAGGCAGATTGATACCCTTTAATATACCCACTAAATATTTGTTGAAATGAACTGATAATACACAAATTAACAGGAAGGAAAATCATATTTATTTATTTTTATTTTATTATTGTATTTATTTTTCTGCACTGCTGGAATGTGCAGGGCCTCACACATTCTAGGCAAGTGCTCTGCACTGAGCTTTACCACAGCTCCAAATTTATTTTATGATCATATGAGCCATAAAAAGCACAAAACTCAAAGAAAATGTCAAATGATTTAAGCTCAAATACCCTCTTTATAGGAAAGAGGGAAATGGAAGGGAAATTGTTGTCAGTTTTTGGAGTGGTAATCAAAGATTTTTAGGAGAAATGAATGAGCCCTAAGAGCAGATGTTACAGTTTAGATATGCTATTTCCCCCAAAACTCACCTATGAGATAATGCAAGGATTCTCAAAGGTGAAATGATTAGATTATAAGAGGTGTGACCCAATCAGTGAATTAAATCCACTGGGTGGTAACCATAGGCAGATAGGATGTGGCTAGTGAAAGTGGGTCACTGGGGTCTTGCCTTTGGGTTTTATATTTTGTCCCCGGTGAGAAGTTCTCTTGCCCTCTCTCTCTCTCTCTCTCTCACTCTCGCTCTCTACTTTCAGGTTGCCCTGTCCTGAGCTGCTTTTCTCCTTCATGCTCTTCTGCTGAGATGTTCTGCCTCACCACTGATAATGGTCTGAACCTCTGAAACTGTGAGCTAGAATAATCTTTTCCTCCTCTTCCTTGTTTTTGTCAGGAAATGTGGTCACAGTAAGGAAAAAGTTTGCTAAAACTATGGACAGGAACAAAGTTCTTTCAGCCTTGGTGGAAGTAGCCGAAAGTTATGGGAAGATGGGAGTAGAAGTTCACTGAGTAGAAACATTTTTCCAGGTAGCCTCTCAGAGTTTCCCTCAGTGAATACAAGTGGCTAATCTTGTGTGGTTATTTGGATGAGGATCCTGGGGAGGGGATGGAAGACACGTTCCTTCTCAGAAAGGAACTCCTCCTAGGCAGGGAAAGGGGATCAAAGATGCTGTGAGATTAGGGGATGGATAGGTGAAGAAAGGTAAAAGAGATCTTAGTTCTGAGGCATTTTCTGGATCAGGATGTCAAAGTGCCATTACTTTGGGGTAAGATTTTCTGACCTCCAATATCATACATTTAAGAAAATATATAGGGGAAAATTTGTGGCAAAGAGATTGAAATAATTTTGGTGAGTTAATGATTTTTTGTTTGTGTGATATGATTTCTGTGTATTGTGATCTAAATAAACAAATAAATAATGTCTTTCTCCTAGGTTAATATATACACATTCTGGCACAAATTCTGGTTTTGATAAAGCACCAATTTAAAGACTATGACAGTATCATAACCCATGCCTTCCACTGAGGACTCTCTCATTTAATTGAACCACAGTGTTAGT
This sequence comes from Aplodontia rufa, assembly GCA_004027875.1. NCBI lineage: Eukaryota > Metazoa > Chordata > Mammalia > Rodentia > Aplodontiidae > Aplodontia > Aplodontia rufa. The sequence goes on along the minus strand of PVKS010014441.1, from coordinate 37,565 downwards.
ATCATGGTTTTTATTACAACACAAAAGTTAAAAAAAAAATTAACAATGGCTATAAAATGCTCTATTTTCTAGGCTTGTACACCAAAACTAATTTTGGTTGTGTGTGGATGTGACAAAACCTGTTTTAAAAAAAATAGAAACTTTTCCAATAATTATTCCGGTGAAATTGATTCTCCAGGGTGATGCAATAGATTTATATCCATTGCTTTCCTTCTCACTGATATTTTGTTGCAAATCACTTGGTGGGATCCCAGATTAAAATTTACAGCTTTAATACATTTTTTTAAACAGAGACAGGGACAGTGAGAGAGAGAAAGAAAGAGAGAGAGACAGACAGACTCAATTTTTATTTAGTTTTTCATGTGACTTTCCTTGCTCTGACATTTATTTGTGCATGTGGTGCTAGGATTTGAACTCGTGTACTTGCACATGCCAGGCAAGAGCCGTAACCACCAAGCCACTGCTGTAGCCCTCCTTAATACATTTTTAAAAATCAGGATTCAGAAATATTGCAACGAACTATTGCTCAGGTCAAAATTTTTCTTCATAGAAGTACTTTATAGTTTTATTGGAGGTGAGTGTTGTAGGAGTAAGGGTTTAAAGCATGCTGCCTGCACTAGGGTGTTGTGGTTTTTTTTTCTAATTGGTTCAACATAGTCTCATATATCAAAGGAATTCTTTGCTGTGCATTCATACATGTATAGTATTGATAAAGTATAAACCTGATTCTTTTCCAGGGTCTCCCTACCTTCACCCACTCCCCATCTCATGTCTCCTCCGTGATTCCCTCCTGTTACAGACATAAATGACCACATACATTTACATTAATTATTGAAATTTCTAGGTTTATATTCTTGACTGAGTATAGTTTGGTTTTGTTTTGTGAGTTATGTTTCTGTTGTAGAGATTCCTCCTTTAAGAACTGGACATCTCTAAATGTATAGTTTTCTTTGCGTTTCCCTATCTAGTGACACATGTCATCAGGGGCAGACAAAGCATCATAGATCGCTCTGTGGACATTTTGAAACACTTCACCTTTGCTTGCTCTTATGACTGAACGCTTTTAAATGACACTGGCGAAATATGACAGATTAAGAGGGAAAGAGAGAGTGGGTCATTATTCCCATTTTTTCCTCTCAGGTTATATTCCTTACTCCTTAAGTGATTTTTTTTTCTTTCATTAGCTTAAAATGTTTCAATGTTCTGTGTGAAGCTTGATTTTTACTTTGCCATTCCCCTCTGCTGTTTGGAATGGTCCTACATCATCGTTTAAATCTGATTTCAAAGTAGGGCATTACTTTGACATGAATTACAGCATGCGTCAATGCTTAATCTTCTCAGTCACATTTTATTGCTGTCCTGTATAAATAACACATAATAATTTGTTGCATTAGTATAGTGACCCAGGTTTATTGCCCTGCACTTTTTAGTGAAGATTAAAAATGAAGGCCTCTAACTATAAATTACAAGTATTTAAACAACTGACGAAAATGAATCAAGTTTTCAACTATTTGTATTGTTCCCTTTTATTAGATATATTTATTCATAGATTTCTAAAATGCTTTAATATTTTTGTTGTTTGAGGAGAATTATGTTTTAGTTATATATGTGGGTATTCTTAAAATTATTTGTTAATTAATCAATCAGCACATATTGATTTTAGATGAAAAATCTCAGGCGAGCTTTGCTGAGTGACCAGGATTTTATTATTTCATGAGTCAAGGAAATTTCAAACAAAACTCTTAAGTACTGAGAATAATTGAGAGTTTGAATGGGTCACTTAAGGTTAGCAGCTGAAAGAAAAATGTGGAAATGAAGTTCTACAAAAATTTCCCTCCTTCATTCATCTGTTACCATATACCTTCTTTTATACTTCTTTACAATGGCAATGAACTAAACTCCTGGAATATACCAAACATTTTATCTGATGATTTTCTGCGTACCCCCTTTCCTTTTACAGTAATATTCTCTGTGACTACCTTCCTCTAACCACCTGCTGTGTTGTACTACATCTCCATCAACCTAACTTGCTTGCAGGAGCCCTTGCTGACCACAGCTTTGATGGCAATTCCCCTGGAGAGTCTTTTCAGCCCATGTCTGAGATGGGTTTCCCTCCTATATATACTCCTATAATATTCTTTTCTTATCCATGTTGTAATACTTATCAATCTTTGGTTATGTGTTTATTTACTTTTCTGGAGTCTCCTTTATGGAGGGAGTCTTGATCTAGGTTGTAGTCTTTGCACGTGTCATGGTATCTGACACATCATAGGCAGTGAAGACTTATTCTTTGATTTCATAAATATGAGTAGCTGGGACAAAAATGAAGTGAATGCAGAATGAGAGGTTATGAGTGGTGGTTTTGTAGTGGTTGAGTACATAAGCCTGGAGGCAGATTGCCTGGATTTGGTTCTCAGCTGTACCATATACTTGGCATATGACCCTGGACAAGTTCCCTGTATGGCTTATTTCCCTCAGAGGGAAATACAGTAAAGGGATTTGATTATGCACATTTTTATGGATTATAGAAGACTTTAGAATGTAGTGTTATTAGATGAATGCTTACTAGAAAGTAAAAGTCCAGACAGGGTGCTTCAGGGAAAATTGTCAGGTGAGGAATTAGAGACATTTGTAGTTACAAAGAGTTGGAGAGGCCCAGAGCCCAACATTGGAGAACATAATGTCCAGGGTATGGGAGTGTATCTGGCTACAGTGTTTTTCTTCCTACTCAGTCTTAGGACCTAGGACATATAGTTGTAGTGCTTATCCCTAGAGCACTATTTCTCATAAGATCATCCTTCAACATTTGGAATCAGAATCACCTGATTGGTAACAATGGTGATGCTAAGACTTCACTGTGGAATCTTTGCAGAAGGGTCTGGGAGCTGCATTTACAGCACCACAGGTGATCGTGATGCCTGAAAGTGTGAGAATTGTCATGGAGACTCACTTCCCTGGACATATTTCTAGAAGCACGGATGGGCAGGTGAGGTTTGAAAGGACTCCCTGCTGATTCAGAAGTGCTTTTCATCCCTCTATTGCTCTTGGTCATAATATTTATAGCTTTTATAGCATTGCTTGCTTTGTTCCCCATGCTTTCTTGTTTTCAAAAATATGATATAATCTTTGTCCTCAAGTAGTTCATGGTATATAGTTAGTTGAGAGGTGAGTGTCAAACACATTTAAAAATTGCGTAAAGTTTACAAACAAGTTTTGGACTGATTTTAAGTACAGTACAAAATAGGAAAGCTGAGAGGCTGGAGCAATGAGGAAAGATTTTTGAAATTGAGTTGGCCATGAAAAATGAGTAACATTGGTTGGGCAGGAAGGGACAGGGAGACCATGGAGGCAGGGGTAAGAATGTGAGGAAAGAAATAGACGTGTTTGAGGATGGAGCTTTTTTGGAAGAATAGAGACCAGAATTCTGATCTTTCATGTTAAGCAATAGAAAGAAGGGGAGTCAAGCCACAGAACATCATTTCCAGTTATTCTCCATAGTTGTAAAAAAGTACAAGGGATATTGGAATTGGACCAATCTTTAAGAGTTGAAAATATGAAAACCGTAATCTACGTGGCTTATGTCAGTGTAGTAAATAACCCACTCACTCTAATACAAATGTGGTCTTCTTTCCCGGATTTTGTCTCAACTACTTAGAATGAAAGGGATTAGTAATTGAGCGTAAACATAAGCAAAGCCAGTGCAAATCCCTAGAAAAAACAGTTGCTAGTAGGGTGGAACTCTGGTCATCCCTCATGAAATGGACAAGAGCCGGTGTTTCTGAGGGATGTATGTGTTCACCTGTATGTGTGTGTGTGTGTGTGCGCGTGCGTGCATGCGTGCACTAGGGGAGAGACTTGTGAGAAAGTAGAGGAATTGTGGTGCTGGTCTTATGAATCTAAATAGGGGCAGAAGTGAGAAGAGGGAGAAAGAAAACAATGAAATTGGTAAAATCCTGGTTCAGTTAATGATGAACAGAAAAGTTGGAATAGTCATGTTGCTAGAAAAGTATTCAAAATAATTATATGAAAAAGAAGAGGAAAAAATCAAGTAGTGCCTTCTTCCTCTTTTCATCTCATTCTGTTAGCATTTTATATTGTGATCTTAATTTTCCAATCCATTCAGTAGCTCTAAAAATATATTGAGTCTCAGGGTGAGGAGCTGGGGTTCACAGTAGTTAGGCAATTTGCCCATAAGCAAAGCGGCTGGGGTAGCACATTCACTGAAGTTAATCTGCCTGTGAGGATCACATATTCCCCACTCATCCAGCAGTGTCAAATAAGTGAAACAACTTTGACTATAATTAACTTTTGCATAGACTAAGGGTCTTGTATCTGCTCTTGTGCTTGCTTGGTTTGTTACTTCAATTCTTACTATTCTTCCAATTTCTAGATTTTTTTCTTGGATTTTGGAATTCCTACATTGTTGTAACACACATCAGCTCTAATCCATTGTGACAGTGACTGGAGAGAGCCTTCTAAAAGACAAATTCGATCATGTCATGGTACTGAAGAAAATCCCCCCCATTGGCCTAGAAGGCATTAGAGATATCAGGCTCTTCCCAATTCTTTGCCTTCCTGTCTGGTCAGTCATACACACTGTGATTTTCTTTGTTTTTTAGTTTCTCAGATGCCTTAAGAGTATTATATTAGTTTCCTGAAGCTTCTACAACAAACTACCAGAAACTTGGTGCTTTAAATTGACATAAATGTTTTTTTTTTCATAGTTCTGAAAGCCAAAAGTCCCAAATCAAAGTGTTAGCAGGGTTCCTTCCAGAGGCTGTGATGGAGCCTCCTTTCAATGTCTTATCTCCTAGTGAATGTTGGCTGCAACAGGCAGTCCTTGACTTGCATCACTCCAATCTCTGCCTTAGTGTTCACACAGCTTTCTCCCCTGTGTCTTTGTGTCTTCTCAGTCTTCTGTTAGTACATCAACATTATACTGAGGGCCCAATCTAACCTTTGGTCTCATATCAACATTTTTTAATTCACAAAATACTCGTTGAAACAAAGTCACATTCTGAGTTTCCAGGTGGACATCTTTTGGAAGGACACAATTCAACCTGCTGCAGTCTTTTTTCTGGTTCCCAAAGCCTCCATTCCGCATGCAAAATGCATTCAACCCACCTCCAAAGTCTTCCCTAGTCTCAATCTATTGCAGCATTAACTCACGCGTAAAACCTTAATAGAATATAACTATCTCAAAAACTCTCAAACTTCAAGATTTAAATCATCTGAGTCAGATACGAGTGAGACTGTAGGTATAATTCATCATGTTACAACATTCTTATCTATGGATCTGTAAATTTAGAAAAGCTACCTCCCTTAAAATTAAAATTCAGTGGTGATATCAACATCAGTACCAAGTGAGAGGAAATGGAAGGCATGAAGGGGTCTCTGGCCCAAGCAATTTTGGAATTCAGTAAAGCAAATTCCATTAGGTCTGAAGACCTAAAATTGATCCTCTGTGGCTCAAGGTTCGGCCCCATTCTCCCTCAGAGGCTGCGTCCTTAGCTGCCATATCTTTCTTACCCTCATTTATAGCTGCATTACTGCAAATTTTTTGTTTGTATGTTTAATGTTATTTTTATAAAGATAGCCAGTGTTTACAGGTGGGTAACTCTGTTGGCCTGTTTTCTGCTTGCAAAACTTTGAAAGTCTGATAACCTTCTTTCATTCCATCTGATCCATGTCCCTTTTTGTCTAAACTGATAGTGTTTCTGCCAGTATAGCAGTCTAAACAAACTTGGATTTCAAATATCCAAAGTGTTACAGAAGGGGATTCCCTACATGTCCTTCTGTCACTGTACTTGGCTCTTGCTCAGATGGTTGATGGGATCCATGAGTCGCATACTAATCTCTTCAGCAAACTTTATTCAATCAGGGCTGGAGCAGCTTTGTGGTTATGGTGTTTGCCTAGCATGTGTGAGGATTTGGGTTCAAACCCCAGCACCATGTACACAATGAAATGTCAACGAAAGCCCCATTAAAAACTAAACAAAATTGATTCTCTTTCTCTCTCTCACTGTTCTTCTCTCTCTTGAAAAAAAAGTTGTTCATTAATATCATTATGGATTTTTTCCAGAATGTGCTTTCTCAAAACTGTAGTTTTCTTAATTTGAGAATTTGAGCATCCTTTTCAATATGAATAATAACTTCCTAAATCAGCAAGTGCTAGTTCTTTTTTGCTTGGTGATTGCTCCCTCAAGTTTTCTGTTTCTCTTGCATTTTACTAAAACCAGTAAGGAGAAATAAGGCTATACCTTCTACTTTTCTTGGAAATTCCCCCAGCTAAACATCCAAGTTCATTATTTATGAAATTGACTTTTCACACAACTATAGAACACGATTCATTCAAGTTTTGTGCCACTTCACAGCAAAGGTCTCCTTTTCTCTTTTTTCACTTATTTCTGCAAGATAATCTAGTCTTTTTGTATCATGTACCTCAAAATTCTTTTAACTTCTATCCATTATCCAACTCCAGATTTCCATATTTTAAGATGTTATTTGAGTGACACCCTCTTTTCAGGGATTTTTTTTCAAAGTATCTCTATCAGAGTTCTAATATTTACATATGTAATAGTTTTTAAGAAAATAGAGGAATGGTACCTTGTAATTGTGTGTGTGTGTGTGTGTGTATGACATTTATGACTTAATTAAGGAAATTGGCTCACACAATTGTTGTGGCTGGCAAGACTAAAACATGTAGAGTCGTCAAAAGGTAGAATTCTTACGCAGAAGTTAAAACTGCAGTCCACATATGGAATTTATTTGTCCCAGGAAATTTTCAGGTTTTTTTTAAAGACTTCCTGCTAATTACATAAGGCCCATGGAGACTATCAAGGAAAATTCCTTTTACTTAAAGCTAATTGATAGTAGATATTAACCACATCTACAAAATACTCTCACATCAACAGCTAAATTAGTGTTCAATTGAATAATTGGACAAAATAATACAGCCAAGTTGACATACTACCCATCACAGACACGGTATGTTTTTCTAGTTACCTGAATTTGCTCTTCTTTATCTAACTCATAGTCATACTTCAGATTACAGCATAAATATCTTCTTACTAGTAGAAAACAGCTTGCTCTGATCCCAAACCTAGTAGTACTCTGCATTTCTGTAAATAACACTCCTAATTAGTTAAACAATATTTAAAGCATTCATTGGATTGCAAATACCATGCAGTTCCATGAATCTATCTCACTCCACACACAGTTGGAATTCAACAGAGTTTGATGATCAATGAAATAAATAAGTCACAGGTTAGGCTGACCCAGATGACATGTTCTCTGTATCTACCACAGCTCAAACATTTAATTCTTGCTATGTAAATTGGTGACAAAATAATTAATAAAATTACTTTCTTGCTCAATCATACTTGGTTTATAAAAACATTGTGTCTAGGGAACTAAATAAATTTAACAAGCAAGATTCAATTAAACAGTTGAACAATCACATATTTTCTCCCAGGTATTAGCTCTTCCATAGGAAGATGGAAAAATATTGGTTCAGTGGGATGGGGATGTCCAGAATAAGAATTTTAAAATTTGATATTATAAAACTGAAAGTATATTTTTAAAACTGCTTGGATGAATAGCCTTTCAAATGATATATACATGATTTCATATTCTGCTTATAATACTTCGCATCAAGGAATCTTGACCAAATTGCTTTCTTAAGTCTCAATATCTTTACAATGCTAGTTAAACATTGTCAGTTGATTCAGTGTGTTAGAACTGAAATATATTTTAGGGGATATCCAGGCTTCACTGAAGAAAAAAAAAAGGCAAACTTTGCTTCCCAATGGAATAGGACTGCTTTTCTAGGACCCCCAATGTTCAGGTGAATGAAGTTCAATGTATGCCTAGAGAAAGAATGACAGTTATCCAGCAGGAAAGTGTGAAAGCGGAGACCCTACAGTTGATCATGAAAAATAACAAAATGGTACAGAACACAAATTATTGACCACCTTAGCTGGCCAATCAAAACTTACTTACTATATTACTCAACATGAAAATCACTGCAGTGTCTTCAGTTTCATTTGGAGAAAACAGGACACAATAATTAGAATAGGTAAATAATATAAACCCCACTTATAGCCTTCATTTGTAAAATAAATATAATACTTGCTCTAATGATAGCCCAGAGGTTGTTGGGAAAATCAGAATAAAAATGAGATAGTATGTTTGAAACTGATTTGTACCTTGTGAAGAAAAATAAAAGCTATGATTACTAAAAAGCATGTATCTACATGCTTCAACAACCCAACACGTTTGTACTTAAAAAACATATCAATCAAACTAGCTGTTATGTGGCATCATGTAGGCAAAACAATTGTTGATTTGACAATCTTCCACATTTCAACTGGTTGTCATGGCATCGTGTTGACTAAAAAGAAAGTGATTCTGCTCCACAGTTTTCAGATTCCATGAAACATTAAATAAAGAGATCTGAAAATAGAGGGCTGTTTTAAAGTTTCTACTCAAGGCTTAGTCATAGGATAAATTTTAGAACATGTCTTTGGTGTGTCCTGAATAAGTTGATATTGAACATGCCCCATGCTGTTTGTCTTTTTGAGATGCCCTAATTTAGTCTCTACTTTTGACCTTCTGGACAGATGTAGAATAGAAATAGCCATGGAACTGGCCAGAACTTGAACAATGATGGCTTCTCTTTTAGTTATCAAGAAAATAAATCAAGAATGATACAATGTTATAATTGAAAATGCACTTAAGCCTGATTTTCCAAAGATCACATTTCAATTTAATTTAAGAAGACTATAATGCAGGTTTCCTGAGGCTGAGTTAAATATCTCCTACTCCCACTCCTCACCCTGTGGTAGACTGTAAAATAAATAGAAACCATGTAGGTTTTACTTTTCCTTTTGATGAGTCCAATTTAAAAATAGCATTAAGGTCTCCATACTTGTCTATCACCCCACCTGTATTTTGTTTTGATAACCTTGGCAGAGGATGGCTTGTTCCTTTCTCCCTTCTCTGCATTCCGAATGGCTCAAGGTTTGGGCCTGTCTGCTATGGACACAGTTGGAGCTGTGCTTCATGCACCACCCTGTTCCCTGACAAGTTCCTTAGAAAATTCCTTTTGCATTAAACAGGGAGAATGCAGGAAAGGCCTCCCGTTGGTGTACCTAATGACAGGAAGTCTCATCGCTCCTCATTTCAGAGCTCATTTTTCTGGGGCAGTTATTCTGAGTGGATGGATCACTTTGCTGCCAAAAGTGCTTATTTTCCTTTTACCCAACATTTCCCAGAGGCAATCAGGACATGAGTCATCCTTAATCTTTGTTAACGGAGGCCAGCATGAGCCTAATTTAAGCATTGCAGTAGTGGCCAGTAGACCTACACAGTAAAACCAAACAAGGCCAGCAGAGCAAAACAAACAAACTGTGATGGAACATTATGACAAGAGCCAAATCACTCTCTAAATGTTTTCATATGAGGACTACAAAGCCACTTAACTTACAGAAGTTTAGACTAAGACCAAAAATAAATGCTAATTACAGAACATGTTATGGATTTGATGAAATAATACTTCATTCAAGTTTAACTACGAAGTTGAAAAATGATTACCATGTTGTTCATTATATAAATAATTGACCACTTATTTTATTAACACTAACTTAAAGCCCATGTAAAATCACCAGTGTAGATGAGTCTGTTTACATAAAGTTATATTTGCAAGGGCATTTTAGAGCACCCTCCTTCCCTCTACCCCCACTTACACCATACATGTATTTTAGAACAGCTTGTGTATGTTGTCTTAAGAGAAATTTTAATAACAATATGGGGGCAAGTCTCAGGAATTAATTGTCTGAAATTATTGTCACTAGTATATAGAGAAACCAGACCTGAATCAGGAGATGTTTCCAACATTTTGCATTGCTTCTTGTGGAGCTCTTCTTGGGCAACTTGCCTTTCCCCTCTCTGATAAGACACTGCATTACTTCTTTCACCTAACTGTGCATAATTCTTGGCTTAATGTCCTCGTTGCATTCTATCTGCCAAGTATTTTTTTTTCCATAATGGTCGTACATCTACACAACCTACCAGTTCATCACTTGGAAATCTCCCTTCCAGGATGCTTGTTGTAAGAGTAAGGCATCTGTTGGCATATTCCAGATACTACATAGACTTTTCAGAGTGTCAATGTTTAAAACATGAGCATATTTGTCAATGTTGTGCATAGGATGAAGTAGAGGGTTATGTTACAATCCTAAGCAGCCTGGAGGCTCTAGAGCTGACATCATTCAGAATCTACAGTGGAAAGCTCAACTTATATTCCTTCTTCATGCTTATGTTTAGGAGAATTGATGCACTTTCCCTTTGTGGAGATTATCATCTTGAAGAAAAATGTAGAATATGTGATTATAGTGTGAATTTCACAAAAGGACACTGTAGGGAGCATTATACATTGCATTTGGCCCACAGATACTGAAAGTGTTCATATTTCCTCTTTCTAACTGCAACAGAATACATATTTCATGCAGATACCCACTGCTTGCCTTACTGTGCTGGAAAAGTCTCATAGATCATAGCTATAGTGCATGTTGCCTGTGTTCACTGATGTTAATCTACACTTTACTGTTTTTAAACCACAACTACTCTTTCTCTGGTGAACAGTATAATTTAGGAGAATATTATAGATTCATAAACTCTGGTTAAAATTCCAACTTTGCCATGTATGTGACCTTGAGTATTTTACCTAACCTGTTATAAGCTCAGTCACTTCACATTTAAATCTAGCTGCAGATTGATAATTACTTCATTTTTTTTTTAATATGAAGATGATGTAAAATATTATACATGAAAGGGATTTCATTACAAACCACAAATATCACTTGCTTTATGCTGATTTCAGAATGTCTCAAGGAAGGTGGTGAAGGAAGTTGTGTATAGTGCCTAGTTACTTTTTCTGATCTCTCTTTGGACTTTGTCCATAATTAACTTATATCTCATGGACAAAGAACTTGAGAAACACTTAATCTACAACCTCAGGTGGAGCTATTACACAGCAGAATAGAATGATTTCAGAATAAATGAGTCTAGGAGCTCTAAAAAGCTGATGTTTAACATTAAATATAATCTGGAATATATACTGCCTGTAGATTCATAAATGTGAAAAGAAAAGAAGGAGAATACCCCAACTATCATTTTAAAATCCTGCTGGATCAGGGAAAGGGAATTGCAGAGGCATGATTCTGAGGGAGCAGAAGGGAGAAGCCAGCAGTAGAAATGCAGTGTGGCTCTCGAGCTGGGCTCTTTTCCCTGAGCATTTCTTATTTTGAGTGGTCTTTGACCAGATGAGCTGACAAATCAAATGTTTGGTGTGATGTGGCTGTGATGGAGACAAATGTCCATTGAAACACATGGGACTTAAATTTCATTTTAAGGAGATACAGAATTACTCCAATACATCACCACTCTCCCCTACATCAGCTTTAAGGATTTGGCCGTTACAAAACTAAAGAAGAAAGAGGTTGGTGAATTAATCCAACGCATCATCACAGGATCCCTCAATATCCATCTGTAAATTCTAGCCTCTAAAAGTTGAACGGACAAGTCTAGTCATTTTGGAGCATTTATGAATTGTAGTTTCCCTTTAGCTCATTCACTGAGTTTTCTGTAAAAGAACAGGCTAAATCAACAACATTAGACTGGAATTAGGTTTCCTCCTAAACTAAAAACAGGAAGAGTTTCATTGCCATATTGTGAAAATAAATTCCCACCCAATTATTTTCTCCTGTTCAATTCAGTTACCATATTGTGTCCCTTAGGTTGATAATGAGAGTTTACTTCTTTGTTTCTTTTTTTGTTTGGTTCTGCCTGTCAAAGGAGAGCCCCACGAGAACAGAAAATATGATGTTTTGTGTTTGTGTCACAAACCCATATTTATTTCTGATGAGGTTGCTGGGTATGGTTTTGTTTTCAATTTATAATATAGTTTCTCATTAAATAGCTTCTATTTTTAATCAGACAGCAGCCCATGATGCATACATTTTATAAAGGATTAAGTCTGATTCACATTTACCTGATTTTCACAGTTCAAATGAGAGAAAAACACATCCAACTTTTCTTGGGCTGCAGATATTGAGTGGAATATGTGATGTTACATAGTCATGAGATGGTTGGTCTGAATAATAAGTGAACACAATAAAGCCAACAACATTTTGGCTTGAAAAAATAGATCATTAAGTACTAATAAAAATGGGGATTTTGATGATAGAGTTGGGTAGGTTTTCTAAAAGTATGTTACGGTACATCATTCACCTGTAAGGTAGAAACCAAAGCTTCCATTCTTTATATATGTAATCCGAAGAAACATAGTTTTCTTTGATTTCAACCTAAAATTGTAGAACTAAGTCTTGCCTGATGTTGGAAAAGGCAACTCTTTTAATAATGCAGTGAAACCACCTTGGCCTGACAGTTTTGCAAACATACATTCAGAAGCAGAGGTTATTAGCTTTTATTCTTGGACATAGACAAGACTTAGAATGACAGCATAAATCTGCAGACCAATGTACACTGCAGTACACTCATTAATATCCACCAAAACTTCTGGATTGCCTGGTTATCAGGTGACAGTGCCATGCTCTTCAGTGTCAAGGGGCAGTGGCAGCTGTCACAAAGAACAGCAGGTGGCCATGCGATTGCTGGCTTTCCACTTTAGCTTTTCACAACTGCTTGAGTTAAGAGCTGAACTTTAGCACAGAAGGAACACCCACCTTATTTTCATTTACTTAACAGATTTGAAGGGTACATTGAGATTAATTATTTTACTTTGTCAAAATGGTGTAATGGCTTGTGGATTTACCTTTCTAAGTGTAAAAAGTTGGTGGCCGGAGGGATTGAATGGAAACCATATTGATTTGAGTGGTAAGACATAGTGCCAAGAAAGAAAGGAGAGTAGAGAAGGATTCATGTTGATCCCTTGCCTAGGATTTAAAAGTGTCATATCACATTCTTATAAATTATCTGGCAAAACTTAGGGAAGAGGAAACCGAACTGACTTTCCTTTAGGGGTACGCTAAAACAGAAGGATCTTTTGAGTCTGGATGAAATTATATAAACCCTTGAGAAATTTTATTTATTTTAGTTTATTTTTGGACAGCTATCCAATTCCTATTCCAGATACACAGAAACTTTATCCTGGAACTCAAAATAGTAAGGATTTAATTAATAGCTCAATATGCATTAGACAAAAAGACTATTTTTCTTGCCTGCTAATTACTTATCTTTTATTGAGAATAGGAAGTGCCTATTTCCTTTCATACATATTTAGGTGGGCTAGAATATATCACAAAGTAAATTACTATCTGAACCTGGTTAGCTGTGAAACAATGTTGTACAGAGTCAGTACTGGTACTTATTAAGTAGTGAACTTTTTAATGTTATTTTCATTTTGTGTTTGATAAAACAGCACATGATTTTCTTAACTTTTAGCCTCTGTTAAGCCTTATTAAATTTTTTGTGTTTTTGTAAAATCATGGGTCACTTATATTCTCATATTTTCTATTTCATAGGTAGACAATTTGTTTGGTGTGGTCTTGAATGCTTCATCTCTTTTAAAATTCGTATGGTCTCTTCGGTGGCAGAAAGAACATTATCTCTTAACATTATCAGTTGGTTTTTTTCTTCAGGTAAGAACCTACTGTTCCTGTGAAGTAATTTGATTGTCCTCTATAAAGTGGGCTCAATTCCCTTCTTGCTGTAAAATTTTATACCTGTCTGAATAGGATGTCAATGTTGTGCATTGACATCCTATTCATCCTGAGTGTAACAGATAGGACATCCTATCCTGAGTGTAACAGGTCAGAAACTAAGAGATTCAACCAACCTAAACCTACTACAGAGCTGGGGGTGCAGCTTAGTGGTAGAGTGCTTGCAAAGCATGTATGCAACCTGGGTTCAATCCCCAGCACCATAAAACAGGAACAATTTATGAGCGCCGGTATTCTCTAGGTTACTCACGACAGAAATTGAAGATTCTGTCCTATCTCCAAGAAACCAATTTAAAGCTTATACTTAAGTGCTGGGTTGAATCATTCAAACTCTAGACACAACAGGGGCTCAGAAGACAGAAAGGCTAAAAAATCCAAGATCAGAATCATTTACTTGAAATTAGTCACCAAACTGCTTATTTTATAACTTGGAAAGTCCAAATAGCACAGTCAAATTTGCAACAAAATGAGACAGCCGACACAAGAGCTCAGTGTTCACATGAAATAGTAGACGAAATAGTAGGCTGCTCTGATCCAGCTGTGACATTGAAAATGCCACTTTTACTTTTATATATTATGACTTTAAATTCTTTTATATGTAAAACTCGAAGGTCACCTGATATTCTATTAGGCGATTACTACTTCTTTGATTGTGTAAGTCCATGGCTTGATAAAGTACAAATCATTTACATTCAGGAACGCTCTATTCTTTTCCTCTTCCACCCAGGCACCTCCTTGTTGGCATGCATGATTTGGCAGGGGCAGAGAAATAAAGCCGGTAGGAGTAATCACACTTCTGCCTGCTGTGAAGAAGAGTGAGCTTTATTTACAGCACAGCACTCTGGTTTGGCTTTAGGAGAATTACATCAACTAAAAATTATACATAATAGACTTGGCAGGAACACAAGGTGGTGGTCAGGCCTGATTTTATCAAATGGAAACGCTTGGGAAGTAATATTGCCAGAGCTTTGCTTACTCAGATTTATAACAGGTGTCCTCGGGACAGTAATCCTTACTGATCCTCAACTGCTTCTTAAATGCTCAGGTTTGAACTAGAGATGTCCTGTGGCTCTTGGCAAAAAGCATTATGTTAATTAAGATGTATCCACATTTTCTGATCTGCAACAAGTCAGAACCTCAAAGGAAATCCTCTTCCAAATTATTTCTCTCATTTTAATATCCTCACCATAAATTTTGGAGGAATGTTTAGACTTTAGACATAGATTGGGTAAGATAAAAAAAAAATAGTAAAATAAGTTGGTTAGCCAGAAAAAGATACTGAGAAAAAAACAAACAAGCAAACTTGATGACACTTCATATATGAAATCATCAGTGTTGTGTGGGGTTAATTTGCATTATTTATTATTGTACTTAATTACTTGTGTGCTTGGTCACTTTTTCCCCATATATTGTGAATATGACAAAGACAAGGAATGTCACTTATTGCTATCCATGGTGCCAGTACCTAGCACAATTCCCAGGTCATATTGTACAGGTAGGATATGTTGGGCAGCAATGCTGAACACAAATATTTTCAGTTATAGACTTTCTCAATGACACAAAAACATCAAGGAAAATAGCATAAATGAGTGGAGACTACAAATTTTTGAGGTATTTATCTGAACAAAACAAGAACTCATATACTGATATTCCATGTTGGCACTGACTTTTTGTTTTGTTTTTTGTTTTTGTTTTTGTTTTCATTGTTTTTGTGTTTGGTGATGGGATGGAACCATTGAGCTACATCCCCAACCATTCTTATTTTTTATTTTGACACAGGGTCTCATTAAGTTACTCAGGCTGGCCTTGAATGTGGAATCCTCCTGCTTCAGCCTCCTGAGTAGAGTAGCTGGGATCACAAGCATGTGCCATCACACCTATCCCTGACTCATTTTTAAATTAGAAATGTAAAGTATAGCAGCAGTGTGATAGGGTTAATGAGTCTTTGCTCTGTTCTTTACATACCAATAACCAGATATGATCTAGGATTCCTCTCAGAGTTATCATTTGAGCAATTTTTCTACCTTGATATGTGTTTAGATTCTATGAAATAATTTTGTCATTTGGTCAGAGTTTTCTAAACTTTGGAGGTAATAATAATGAAAATAAACTTACAATCATTGAAGAGAACTTTCATTAAAAATGCAGTCAATAGTAGAAAATTAATGTAACTATATATATGAGGAAAGGTTATTCAATGTAATTATTCAAATAAATAAAATTTTATTGAATTTTGGCTAAATTTTCCATTTAAAGATCTCACAGGTATTTTACTGTATCTGAAAGATTGTGTAATCTATTAGGATGTTATTAAATTCATGACTAAAGTACATATGTACCTCTAAATTGGTACAGTTAGCTTTCATTTTCAAATTCTAATAAATAGTCTATATAAACCTCTCCACTGTAATATGAAGCATCTAAACAGTATAATATATGTTTGGGGAATGGGAAACATATTTCTTCTATTTAAAGATCCTGCTTCTTAATACAAGTATTGAATTTTTGCAAATTATTTGCATACTCATGAAGCCAGCCCAGTTTACAAGGGTATATTATAAAGAGTTTGAGAGAACATATTTCCCAAATTCACCCACATAATAAATGGCAGAGATAGGATTTGAACTCTAGCCTCTGGTGTACAGGCAGAATACATTTTTTTTTTTAAAGAGAGAGAGTCAGTGAGAGATCGAGGGAAGAGAGAATCAACTTTATTTAGTTTTTCATATACCTTTTGTTGCTCTGATACTTCATTGTATATATGGTTCTGGGGTTTGAACTCACTTCCTCGCACATGCCCGGCAAGCACGGCAACTGCCAAGCCACTGTTCCAGCTGCAGAATATTATTTTTTTAATTAAAACACTTTTTCAATTTAAAATAGAAAAGATAAAGCTTAGTTTCATGACCCACACATCCAACCCCTATCTACTTTTCCTTGAATTTCCTCAAAGATAATCAATTACTTTTCCAGTATATAGTCTTCCAGGCCTCTTCTGCGCATTAAATTATGTTTGTAAGTGCTCTTAGAGATTATATTACATCTTATATTTTATAGTTTAAATATATAAGTGATAAAATAATATTTTTGTTATTTTGAAAGAATTTTAACTTTATATATTTTACAAATATTTCCTCATTAACATATTTAATTCTATGTCCTTTTCACAAGCTGCATAGTGTTCTTCAGTATGATCATTCCTTTATTTTAGCCAGTTATTTCTGTGGGAATAATACCATAATGTCCATTTGGGGGAAAAAAGTGAATGTATAAGAAATTATTTGATTTCCGTTAATTCCTCAATTTCTTCTCTGAGATTAAGCATTGGTGTTATCACCTGCTCTGCCATGCATGTACATATGTATATCTACAGTTTTCAAAAGCATGAAAGGTTTCATGAACATTGGGTAATAGTTTCATTTTTTTTTTCAGGGCTGAGGACCGAAATCAGGGCCTTGTGCATGCTAGGCAAGCACTCTGCCACTGAGCTAAATCCCCAACCCCTTGATAGTTTCATGTACACAATTTGATTTATCATGAATTTATTGAATGCTTTCCATGAGAAATACTCTGATGCAGATATCATGGAAAGTAAAGTATTTTACCCAAGAAAATGTAATATGGTGAGAATAAAAGACACAGATATAAAACATTCTGAAAAATGTTTATATGATCTGAGTTGTAGCAAACATGCAAAATTCAATTGGATTATAAAGAAGAGAGTATTCTACTAAAAGGGGCTGTGAAATGCTTCTGCAAGGTGAAAATTTGAGACACATTAGTTAGACTATATGCATAAGTGAAGAACTGATTGTTCTAATTTCTGCTCCCATAAATTGGATTTTGATTCCTTGTGCAAAATGTCATTCTAGTGAAGGTGAATCTCCATGAGGAGGTTTCTAGAACATTGCTAAGGAATCTGAAATTCCCTATTTCACATCAACATTGTAATGGAAGTTTAACATGTAATTATATTACTGTGTCAATTCAAGAATATCTTCAGATAAGAAAAAGTGGGATTTGATGTCATATTCCAGCAAATGGGAGACACGCTAAGATTTCCAGTTAGGAAATCTGGAAGATGATTGTAAATTGGTATCTGGGAAAACCTTACAAGACACAGAATGAGATGTCTAGAGGGTGTTTCAGATCACACCAAGAACACTACATATTTTAAATGCAATGAGAATAATTCAACCTAGGCTGTGAACTGGGGGAATTCATAACTTATTGAGTAGTTGGAATGATTTAAGATATGTTTTTGGGTAAGGGATGAGGAGAAGAGGATTGAAGTACCAAGAATGAGAATTCTAGAGCACATTGTGGCCTTGAATGTCAATGTGAGGTTCTTATTTTTGATGATATATCTTGTGGCATGAAATATTTTTCCATGAGTGACAAATGATCAACTGTCTCCTTTAAAGGAACATCTTATAGGACCCGTGAGTAGATTAAAGAAGAAAAGATAGAGAATCAGGACCGTTGCAACAGACGAGGAAGTATTTCTGTGGTTTTCAGAAGAGTATCATGGAAAAGGAGGACTGGATAAATCTGAAGATGGTACAGAAACTAGCTTTTTTTTTTTTTAAGGGAGAGAGAGATTGAGAGACAGAGAAAGAGAGAATCACTTTTATTTATTTTTTCATCTGGCCTTTGCTTCTTTGACACTTAGTTGTGTACATGGTGCTGGGGTTTGAACCCGGGTCCTTGTGCATGCCAGGCAAGCACTCCAACCACTAAGCCACCTCTACAGCCCTCAGAAACTAGCTTTTTGAGATGAATTTTTAGCTAATTTAATATAGGAAGGAGGGAAAGTAAGAAATTAAAGAGGATAACCACCTTACTGAGACAAATATTTAGTTATGTAAAAGGCACTGTGCTAATATAGATATGTAAATTAGATAAAATGTTCATATTAACATACATATATACCTATCAGCATGTATTTTTTTTTTAAAGAGAGAGGGGGAGAGAGAGAGAGAGAGAGAGAGGAAGAGAAACAATGAATTTTATTTAGTTTTTCATGTGGCTTTCGTTGCTCTGACACTGTTGTGTACGTGGTGCTGGGGTTGGAACCCACATCCTCCTGCATACCAGGCTAGCATCATAACCACCGAGCAACCACTCCAGCCTTGTATTTTTTTAAAGAGAGAAAGAAAGAGAGAGAGAGAGAGAATCAATTTTATTTATTTTTCATCTGGATTTTGTTTTTTCTGACACTTAGTTGTGTATGTGGTTGCTGGGGTTTGAATCCAGATCCTTGCATATGCCAGGCAAGCACTGTAACCACTGAATGACGGTTTCATCCCCTATCAATATGTATTTTAACTGATTCTTTGCAACTTATTATCATACTTTTTTTTACTTTGAAGGAAACTGAAGCTCAAAAATGTGAAGTTGCTGAAGGTCATGATCAAAACACTTGGCCCACATTCTCAACCATAACTCTTTTTTTAACAGATTTTTCTTTTTAAGCGAGAAGGACAGAGAGAGAGAGAGAGAGAGAGAGAGAGAGAGAGAGAGAATCAATTTTTATTGAGTTTTTCACATGGCTTTCGTTGCTCTGACTCTTAGTTGTGTACGTGTGTGCTGGGTTTTGAACTTGCACATGCTGGTCAAGCGCCATAACCACCGAGCTACCGCTCCAGCCCCCTAGACTTTTTGTTTTTTAAAGAGAGAAAGAGTCAGTGATAGAGAGAAAAAGAGAATCAATTTTATTTAGTTTCTATGTGGCCTTCGTTGCTCCGACACATCATTGTGTATGTGGTGCTGGGGTTTGAACCCACTGACTCACACATGCCAGGCAAGTGCTGTAACATCTGAGCCACTGCTCCAGAACAACTATAAATTTTTTTAACACACTTGGATGTCACATATTCATACAGAAAGACTATAAACTTTTGCAGAATATTTTCCTATTTAATAATTTTACTTTAGAAATTTCTTTCAAAACTTCATTATTATAACATATTTATGTGCATGTGAACATGAAACTTAAATTGTAAATATGCAAATGTTTCCTATTGTCATAACTACTAAGCTTCAAAAATATGGTGGCATATAAGTCTTATAATCAATAACGTTCTAAAAAGAAGCTATCTAGCAATCTTTGATTTACTGTTTTCTTGATGCATGAAACCCTTTTTGTCAGCTTTTTATCAAAGAAATGAAAAAAATAACAATAATGTAATTTTCTAAATTCCCTTCAGTATTTGGAAATGAAAGTCCAGTTCCAGATAATGAAGTTGAGCATGGTGAAATTTAAATTCTATACAAAAAAAGTTATATTAACTCACAGTTATTTATTGTAATAAAGGAGAGGGATCCCAGGATAATTGAATTCTATAGATAATTGGAAAACTGCATTTAGCATTACTTTTCAACCTCAATCCATATCAAATTTTTTATTCGCATTGTAATCAAATAACAAAACTTTCTCATTCAAATTTCACTTCCTCTCCCTTTTCTTCTCACCAAATGGGAATGGAAATGTCTGAATTATTGAAGAGCAGAAGGCAAAAGCTTCCTGGCTCCTCTCTGATGGCAGGTCAAACCTGGATGGCTGAAGTGTAGGTAGTATGAAACCAAAAGTTTTCAAATATAGTGATGGAGGAATTTTGATCAATTTATGAATTAAAGGAATGCATTTTAGCTGCTTTTATATTATCTGCAGAAGCTGAGCTTTATAATGCTTTCAATTGGAAAAAGTAGTTTTCATATTGGCCTTTATATTGACTTTTGATTAGGTAACATGGTTCTGTGAAAAGAGCATCAGTACAAAACCTGTTACTTATTATTTGGTTAGTTTAACATATCTACATCTCAGTGTGGCTGTAACAGGGTAATGAAAGCCATATCAGATCATCAAATGGGTATTATGCCTTGTGTAACACATTAAAAGCTGTCAGGTATGTTTTAGTAACTACAGCATTTCATTAAATCATACAATAAATATTTATTTAGCATCTAGTCTATTCCTGGTAGTAGAATGATGCATGAGAAAGTCTCCTTAATGTGACACACAGTTGGTCTTGTGATGTGGGTAAACTAAGGGTACTAAGGCTCAGCTGGAGCTCAATGAAGGATTCCTTAAATAATGTGCTTAAAATTGATTGGTATAATCAGTGTGATTATCCAAAATTGTTTTCATAAAATTGTTTGCTACAGGAGTTTGTTCAGATGAAAACTTAGATAACAATGACATCTTTTGAAGCATCAGTGAGTTCTCTCTTTTATTTTCAACTTTCATTCTTCTTTTTCTCCATTTTTTGTTAGATTAAAATGGGTTGGGTTGTGGAGGTTGGGACTATGTTAAAGAAACCACCAACCAGATGATTAGAGCTAGTCCCAGAAAAGATTTAGTCCAATTTTCTATCATCTGCATATTTTGTTTTTTATCCATTCCCTCCTATGTGAGCTTACACAGACTCATAGTTGCTTAAGGTTTTGTTTTACTGTTCCTACCAGCTGGGCAAGGAGTTAATTTTTCTGTCCACTGGAATTTATGTAGATTGATTTACTTCTTCATTCAGCTATCAGGATTTTTGAACATGTGATGTGAGAGACTCTGTATAAAACATAGGTGTTATGGAATCAAATAAGATAATTATATTTTAGCAATTCTACTAAGCTATAATTTTCATATCAGATATTTTTCCATTTTAAGTGTACAATTCTGTCATATTAATAAATTTACAAATGTATTGTGGTCTTCATCAAAATTATGTTTAACATTTCATCACCCCAAAAAGATCCCTTATGCCCATTTTCAGTCTATCCCCATGTCCTTCCAAATTCCAGGCAAAGACTGATGTACTTTCTGTCTTTAGAAGTTTGTGTTTTATGGAGATTTCATATAAATGGAATCTTGCAATATATAGTCTATTACCTTTGGCTCCTTTCACTTAGCATAATGTATTTGAGACTCATCTGTGTTGAAGCATGGCATGACTTGGTAGTTTGTTCCTTTTTATTGAATAAAATTTTATTTTATGAATATGCCACACTTTGTTTATCCATTAGGACCATCATATCTTGTAACTAAAATACAATAAAATTTTAATATATTGTCTATATACAGAATTTATTGCATATTGCATATGCCTTAAGAGATTAGAAGGTTGCTAAGCATCACGTTTGCTGTTTAAGTCTGATTTTGATCATATAGACTCTTAGGAGAAACTGAGGAACAAGTGGATTAAGAAACAAAGAATTAATTTTGGCCAATCCGAGTTGCAACTCCAGAGATGCACCTTTCAGACAGGCTGAAATATGCTCTGGGTTTTTTCTTTTTATCTTTTGCTTTTGTTCTGGGGTCTTGCAGATTTCAAAAAAGTGTTAAAGGGAGTGGAGAGGAGAGCTCCATTATTTTTTTTTCCAAGAATTTCAATGGTGTGGGCAAGGTAGTGAGCTGTCTTGTAAGAAAGGGATTGGGTTATTTAAAAATACATATCAAGTAATTTTCTAAAAAGGAAGGGGGAAAGGACAAGAACAAATTCTTGGGAAATCAAGGGTGAGATGACCCTGCTGAGCATGTGTAGAATTGGAATATTCTGCACTAATGAAAGCAATATCTCTCAGCATGTAAACCACAGGATGTAGCAAGTTGCACAAGGATAGAGGTTTACTTGGAGGTAGACATGATTGAAGGCTGATCTCTTGTGTCCCCTTGACTTAATATTTTGGTCTACCTCAATCCTCCTTTATGTGTTTGATTTTAATTTTTTCTACAGTTAGGTTGAGAGTCTTTATCTCCTGATAAAAGTCTGAGGGAGAAATAAAGAGTTCTGAAGTTGCATGCACCTTCATGGAGCTGTTACAAAACCCTTGTTGAATTGGTTAAAGGAAAGCAAGTGATTGGTGGATCCTGGTATCACTGATGATAGCTTCAAGATCAGCAGGGTTTCCACTTCTTAAATGGCAGTATGGAGAGCCCCATGGATCTGCTCTTCCAGGGTACATGTATGTGTGTATGTGTGCATACATGACCATATAAATATTTATATGTGTGCATGCATACAATTATGGATGTGTTTTATGTACATACACATACTATTTAAAGTCTCTGGAAATTGTCTTAAAAACATATGACATATAGAAGAAGAAAACTTTTTTCTGGAAGTTGAGTCACATCCCCTCAACCTCCACACCATCTCATCTTGACAGCATCTCTACCATGCTGGGCGGGCATGGCCAAGAAAAGAGTTTCCTCTTCCCTCAGGTCCCAAAGAAAGGCATGGGCCTTTCTAATATCCTCCATCTTGGAGTGGTAGAGACTAAATTGCTGGATAGGGTGACAGGGGCTTCTTCTATCAGCCTCCACTCAGAGGGCAGGTGCTCTGCTCAGGCATAGCAGACCATGAACACTGTTGTGCTAATCATGCTCACCCTAGTTCAGTAGGGAAAATGAAAACCTAGCAGAGGCCACCTGAGTTACTGACCCCATCCACAGCAGCAACCTAAAGAAATTCAGAGGAAGAAACAGTCTGTAAACACTCGGAACTCTGTAGTTTCACCAAAAGAACTAGTTCTATTTAAAAGAGTGTGGGTAATTTCAAGGTTAAGAGCATTACCAAAAGCAATGGAGATTTGGGTGGCAAACAATTCAAGGAGGCTGCAAACTTTAGGGGAGAAGCTTGCTTTTACCAGTGACGGCAAGGGAGATGGCTAAGAAAAGTTCTCCGAGAGCAAAAACAAACCTCGAAGACTGGTCTCAAAGACCACCCTGTCCAAATTTAATTGGATCATACTATGGAGTAATTTATTCCCTAGAACATTGTCAAAACAGTAGAGCTAATAACTAGTGAAGTCTAAAGCTGGGTGTGATACCAATAGAGGCAGAAAGCTTAGCAGACAGAACACTGAAAGAGACAGAGGGCCCTGTTAAAGCAACTGCCATCCCGTGATGATAATGTACACACCCAGCTCTAAGCCCAAGGAGGAGCGAACTCAGACTTCACATAGCAGGGAAAACAGCCTTCAGTTACTAAGTTCTAGCATGTCGTTGAACAAATAAGAAGCAAACAACAATAAAAGCAAGCTCTGGAAAGGCAAATCAAAATCAATGCCTGTAATATTATCACAATAACTTACCTAAAATTTTCAGTTTTCAAGAAAAAATAACCACACACACACACACACACACACACACACACACACACACACACAGAGACAGACAAACACAACAGAGAAAAAAAATAGAAATAAAAATATTGCCTATGGATGGGGTTATATCTCCATCTAAACAGTAAGCCCTCTGGACAGAATCTACTCATCTGGCTGCAGGAGATTGACTTCCAGATTCCTGCTCACAGCTTCTGGTGAGAGATCAGAGTAACAGCAGTGGAAAGAACTGTGTCGTGGGCAGTGAAGAACTACAAAATGTTCTGTAAAGTGCTGATTTTTTTTTTTTTTTAAGAAAGAAAGGGAGAGAGTGAGAGAGAAAGAGAGAATCAATTTTATTTTACCTTTTTTCATCTGGCCTTTGTTTCTCCAATACTTAGTTGTGTGTGTGGTGCTGGAGTTTGAATTCAGGTCCTCGTGCATGCCAGGCAAACACTCTGACCGCTGAGCCACCACTTCAGCCCAGACTGCTAATCTTTTAAAAATAATTTTTAATACTGCACCTTGACGTGTTAACATGTATCTATTTGTAATATAAAGGTATAAAATCAATGGAAAATAAAATAGTCTACATTTTTTCTAAATGTTAAATGGAATACTGACTAGAAACATTATGACCTGGGTTAATTTAATGATTCCAAAAACATATTATTTTAAATTCCTATATTTTTTCATTATGCATTGAACTTCAGATACTTTTCTGCAGTTCTATCAAGAATATGAAACTCATTTTTAAGATAAGTTTTCACTTAAATTGAGTTTCATCTTTCTTATCAAGATATTTTTTCAATTTCTTTACACTACCACCTTATATATTTTCAGAGATGCCTCGATCATCTTGGATATTTGATAGATTTATTACAATACATTTGTGGGGAGAGATCATATCTAAATAGTAAATGATTTGATGCTATATATAGTGACCATTGCTTCTGTAACTCTTTTCTAGATGAGCTTACTCTGTGTTTGACAGTTTGTGATGAGAATACCAGATGTCAACTAATGAATTGATATAAAAGCTCCAAGAACACAAATTCAAAGATAACTTTTAATTTTCCATAAGTGACCAAAGTAATAATTGAATAAAAACATGGAAGCTGCTCATTTAGTGTTAGAAACAATGAGTTCTAAGATGGTCCCATATGTTATTGAAGAAAGGCATATCAGAGTTTTAATGCTACCTGTACACTCGTAAAACTTTCTCCTTTGTGCCCCTTTTCAATAAAACAGAAGTCATAAGAAATCTGAAAAGCATATTTAGAAATTTTTGCATAACTGAGTTATAACATTATTTGAATCTATTGCATAGTAATTCAAGGAATCATGTAAATTATCTCTGAACTCACAAAAGGAAAAATTTCAAGCAAGGTGCAATTGTGCTTTAAGTTCCTATCTTTTTGCTCTCTCTCTCTTTTTGTTTTAAATCATGGAGATCCATACCACAAAGGTTAAAAATTTTAAATATTTAGCAAAATGTACCTTTTAACCTTCTCTTTCTCAGAAGGCAATCCAGACTCTTTAATTCATTAAATTAATCCTTAGTGGCCACAGCAGAATAACAACTTCACTTCTTTAGCATGCAAATGATGCTATTAATGTGTGGAAATATACAGCGTAAAGTCATCTACTTGTCTAAGTGAATTTTGTTCTGAAGCCTGCAATGTGTTTCATATATAAGCAATGAAGATTAAAAGCAATGTAAAATATAATCTGACAGAAAATGCCAAACATTGGTTTTGTTTTTGTAAATAAAAATGTTTAAAAATTGTTTTGAGAAGATTGTGTGGCTTAGTTTTGGGCATAAAATTGGAATAGACTGTGCATTTGAGCATTTTTCAAGTTTAATAGACTTTAAACCATTAAGATAAGAACTTTCAATGACCTTGGATGAGATGTTATCTATTCATAGATATTTGAGATCATAAATATATACTTAGCTTTGGAGTGTGTGTGCTTTTTTAAAAAAAATAAATTATTTTCTTTCAGGAAGGTATTTGATTTACAGAAATATTCAAAAAACAAAAACAAAAGCAGAAACAAAAAGGGCCTGGCACATTCCATGTCTGGTTCCCTCTATTAACAACTTGATAAAACAAAGTATATCTGGGATTCTGTCACCATATCTCCTTAAACTTCTCTTGGTTGGGACAAGTTTTCAAATTTGCGTTGTTTTTCATGACCTACATAGTCTTGAGAATTACTGGCCCTGTATTTTATGTAATGTTCTCAGATGGGATTTGCTCTATGTGCTTCTCCGGGTTAGAATGTGGATGTGGTGAATTGTCATTCTCATTACATCTGATCAAGGGTCCATTCTACCAATTTGACTTAATATTGTTGATGTTCATCTTGACCACATGGCTCGAGTAGTGTTTGTTAGGTTTCTCTGCCATAAAGTTATTCCTTTTTCCCTTTCCAAACTATATTCTTTGAAAGAACATTATTAAGCACTAATCATACCCAAGAAACAGGAAGTAATGTCTTAACTTCTTAAAGGTGAAGTTACCACTGAAATATTTGGAAAAATACTGTTTCAGGATTTGCTTGTTTCCCACCATTTTATTTATTCAATTATATTTATAACAGTTTGTATTAATAGACACTTCTACTTTGGGTTATAATTTAATTTTACATCACAGTTTTGTTGCTCCAGTGATTTTTAGCTCTGTTCATTAGAAATCTCTTTCAGTTGACTCTTTAGCCCCTTCAACAACACCCTATTTTTGTTGTTGTTGTTGTTATTGGTTTTCACTTTGAGCATTTTTGTAGTTTTTTGACATTGTATCATGCTCTAGGCCCATTTTCTAACCCATTCATAGAATCAAAACTATTCTCAAAAAACACTGGTTCTTTATATTGGAGAATGATATTAAA
This sequence comes from Aplodontia rufa, assembly GCA_004027875.1. Taxonomy (NCBI): domain Eukaryota; kingdom Metazoa; phylum Chordata; class Mammalia; order Rodentia; family Aplodontiidae; genus Aplodontia; species Aplodontia rufa. Next base: position 10,827 of record PVKS010014441.1, on the reverse strand, counting down.
AACCAAGATCTGTGCACTAAGTGTGCTTAATTACTACTGGGTTCTTGGTGCTTCAAAGTCCTCTAAGCTGACAGCACAATATGAATGTAAGTTTTCACACAGCATTATTTAATTATCTCTATCTACCTATCATCTATCTATTTATCTTTCTGTCTCTATCATCTATTATCTCTCAATCTATACCTACATTAAACTAAGCAGGTGTTCATTGAGTTTCTAACTCTAGTCCATTACCAGGAGTCATCCCAACCTTCTTCCTTTGCCTATATTCCTACTCCAGCTGTGAGAAACCTGACTCTCACCATCTTCTCTCTATTTGCTCAATTGTTCATTTCCAGTATTCATGTATAGGGTTTTCAGAATTACTAAACCATATATTAGAGGGAGACAGCTTATCAAATAGAGAACAGTGCTATGTATTATTATGTTTGTATTTTGTCATAAATTCCACTCATTTTCAAAATTATCTTAGCCTGCAACCCTTTTAGGGAGAGTGTTTCATACATTTAAAATACATTTTCACCTTCTGCATTCCATCTTAAGATCTGCTAACTTCTTAAATATTTGTTTTTTAATTTGAAAATAGTATGCTGGCTCCGTCACTTAGCGGCAGAAAGCTTAGCAAAATAGTGTCCTGGAATTCGATTGGCATTGTCTTAAATCCACAGATCAGTTTGAGGAATTGACACCTGAATAACATTTTTCCAATCCATGAACATGTAATATCTTTTCACTTATTTGAATCTATGATTTTTTTCTTCCAATAATGTTTTGTAGTTTCTTGCATATAGTTTCTGGCTTATTCTATTGAATATACACATAAGTATTTCAGTTGTGGGGTACTGTTCTAAAAGATATTGTTTAAAATTATGAATTTCTGTTGTTCTTTATTCATATGTAGATAAGCGATTAATCTTTTATTTAGTAAGTTAACACTTGTGACCTTGCATACTTCTTTATCATTTTTAAGAGTCATTTTAATTAATTTTTAAAATTTCTCCAAAGACAAAAATGTTATTTATAATTAAAGATTATTTATTTTCAATTCTGTAGTCTTTCATTTCCTTTTCTTAATGTACTGGTTGGATTTCAAGTATGATATTAAATAATAATGATGAGGAAGGATGTCTTTTCCTTGTTATTGATCTTAGTGGGAAGATAGGGTCTGGATTCCAACCATTAAGCATTTCATTAGCTGTGAGTTGGAGTATGTGTTCTTCTAGTTGATTTCTCCAGTTTCTATTTTCCAAAGGTTTTATGATAACTGTTTTTTTTTTTAAGACAGGGACAGTGAGAGAGAGAGAGAGAAAGAGAGAGAGAAAGACAGAATGAATTTTATTTTATTTTTTCATGTGGCCTTTGTTGCTCCAAGACTCCGTTGTGTACATGGGACTGGGGTTTGAACTTGCATACTTGTGAATGCCAGGCAAGCACTATAACTGCTGCGCCACTGCTCCAGCCCTGACTGTTGGATTTTTCATATGCACTAGTGCATCATTTGATATGTCCGCATGATTAGGTTTGTTTATGTTGAAGCAGTCTTGCTTACCTAGAACAATTCTCATTTCACCATGGTTATAATTCTTTAGTGATGTATTGGTAGTTGTCTGTTCTTGAAAAGACTTTATCTTGTTTTAGAGATAAGGTAATTATGTCCACAGAACGATTTAGGAAGTTTTTCTTTTGTTAGAATAGACTGCATATTCATGGTGTTTTTTCATCCTTTAAATTTGGTAGATTTTACCAGTGAAACCTTATTGGCTTGATGTTTATCACTTGGGGAAGAGCATTAGTTACTATTTCAATTTTTTAAAAGACGTATGGTTATTTAGATTATCTATATCTTCTTATACAAATTTTCATAGTTTGAATCTTTCAAAGAATTGATAGTTTATCAAATTTCTGTACATTGGCTTTTAGTATTTGTTATTCTTTTATGTTCTTGGGGTTGGTAGTGATGACTCCTTCCTTTACATCTAAGACAGACAATTTTTATGGTTTTTTTTCTTATTTATTTTGCCTGTCGGTTGATAAATTTTCTTAATATTTTTGAAGAATGAGCTCTATTGATTTTCTGTTTTCATTTTGTTGAATTCTGCTTTATATTTTATTTATTTAATACTGTTTCCATTTTGTGTAGTTCACTCTACTTTCACTTTTCCTTAGATGGAAGCTTATTGATTTTAGACTTTCTTCCTGCTCACTTATTGCTGTAAACTTCCTTCTAAGTCTCTGTCATTTGGTGGGGGGTCATATTTTTTACTGTGATTTTCTTTCTTCTTTTTTTTTTTTTTGTTATTGTTAAATAGCTGCTCACACCTATACCCCTACCGCCACACAAGATGAGACAGCATAGAAGAATGCTTTTCCTTCATGGTTCTGGAACAAGGGTCTGGAAAACCTTTCCACCTGGAAAGCAGGCTTTGTCATGAGGAAGACTCTTACCACGTTTTACAGTGATTACTTTGCCTTCTTTCTGGTGGAGTGAAAAGAGAATCTTTCTAAGATTTTCATTATGAGAATATGATTCAATTCCAGGCAGAAAAATCTCATAAGATTGTGAGGCCTGTGGCTCCCTGAATTTTCTCACACTTGTGATGTTTTATATTCATATATAAAACATTTTTATATATATTTTATATATATAAAATATATTTTATATATTTTATATATAACATGTTTTATATATTCATATATAAAACATCTTATATATGCAACTCATCCTAAAGAATCTGTTCCTCCAGTACTTCTGCAACAAGTAAGCAGGTGACACCTATGACTGTTTGGAGTTACCTGTGTCTCAAATTTGGGTGTGGTTGTTGTCCTCCAATGTAAATTTTCTTTCTGATGAATCCACGAAAAGTCATTGAGTTTTCATTGTGCTAATCTTTTTCTTCTTTCTTTTTCTTCTTTCTTTTTCACAAGTTGAAACTATAATTTGACATCTTTGGTATGTGTTTGAAGTAATGTAATTTTCCAAAATGACCAGACGTTTTATTAATATTTTCCTCAAATTCTCATATAGTAAAATCAATAGCCTGATAAAGTCCTGAGTTTTAAATCTATGATAAATTCTCACCTTGAACTAGGCTTGGATGGAGAGGAAATGCAGCCTCGGTGTTTATCTTCAACATCTAACACATTCCCTTTGGGGGCACTTCTGAATTACACTTTTGAGTTCTGTGTTAGATATATAATAAATGTTTCCAGAATAGACTTGAATTCACTTTAGCTAACGCAGTGCTTCTCAAATGAGATTAGATTTGAATGATGCAATTAACTAAAGAAGAAATATTTCCAAAGAATTATTAATTAGAAAAAATAGACAATTTTTGGAATTAGAAAACATATTTAAGAAGTGTAATTTCTATTTAGTAAAATATAGTAGATTTTTGGTAAAGTTATGGCTTAAGACATATTTCAATTCTTTGTTTCTAGAACTGGCATATCTAATTTAGGAGCAAAATGAGTCCCATTTCTTTGGTTTCTTATGGTTCAGTTTTCTTCTAAGATTGTGTTTATGGGGTTAATAATGTGAATCTATACTTAGATGGGATTTCAGTTACCCAATCAGCTGATGAGCTCCCAGACTACATTATTATGAAGACAAATCTGAACTGCTACTTACAAAGAAGAGTAGATATCAAATTCAGTTGTGTGGTCCTTAAATCATTCTGCAATATGTCCTCAAGCTATTGCTGCATAGATATTTCCTCTACATTCCTCAGTTTCAGCATCAGACTTGTGTGAGCAAGTGAACACCATACTTTCCTGGGAAACTCCCTGTACAAGTGACACTAATCCTTCCAGGTGTGGATAATTTATGCATTAATTTACTAAAAACTAGAAGATCACCTGTTAACCAAGAGTTCTGCTGTAGTCACAGGAAATGCTGAGATGAAAATTCACTCTCACCCTTATTAATTCACAATTTGCTGGGAGACACAGAGATGAAAACAGCTATTCTACTCTGAGATAAATATTATGTGAAAGGATAATATGAAATCTTCTTTAATTCCTATGTCTAGAATAATATGATCATTTTTCTTTGTGTATGCTAACCTTATTTTACTTATTTTATTTTATATTAAGATAAATTATTTTCATAATCTCTTAATTTAATATGTTATAACATTCATGAAGACAAATAAAATATCTTATTCATTGCTGTATTTCTAGAGCATCTAGCATAATGCTGTTACTGTATAGTGGTTGTTCAAAAGATTTGAAAAATACTATTCTGTTAAAAAGGTCATAAGGATTATAGAAGCCTTTATATTTAGGACTAGATTGTGTAGCTTATGCACAGGTATTTTATGTGAAGTCACTTAGGTCCTTTTAATTAAAGGTTATGATTTATTATAGAAGCATCATTACAATTTCTTTAAAAAGAAAATATAAAAATAATATTTCAAATGTAAAATGCTATTAGAGAATATGACATAATTTAAGTTCTGAAGATAATTGTTGAACATTTATCATGCTCAAATTTTTAATACACCTGAAAAACAAGAAAAAAGTCTATTTTGCAATTAATAACAGAAAAAATAAAATGCTTTTGGAAGTTAAAAGTAATAGATATTATTAAGTGAGTTATGGTAATGTTTGAATATTTAAAAAGTTATTTCAAAGCACATATTTAATAACTGATTTAAAAACACCGTTAATATTTCCATGCATGGACCAATGAATGTTCTAAAATGATAATATTTCATTTGCGTTTGCATTGTCTTTTGTTCAAAGGAAGTAAAATCCAATTTCGTACGTTGTATTTGTTAAAGATAGTAAATTTCCTGTCAAATGTGAAATATACCTACACAAATTAGCTGTTACTAAGAGATGATGTTCAGCAAAGGTTTGGGGTGGAGAAAGAAGAAAGAAGAGAAGGAGAAGAGAGCTTCTTGAAAAATTGAGCAGGTGAGTATAAAGATCACATGCACAAAACGTAGTTTATATGAACCCTGTCTTCCTGAGTGATAATACTTATGAATGAAGCAGAATTTCTTGAAGATGTTTAGGATTTAATAATAAATATAAGTGTGCAATATTTTATAGAGTGGAATGGAAAACCTCATTTTAAATTCATTTATTATCTCAGCATATATGCATTGAATATGTACTGTGAACAAGTTGATATCTTGTGAGACTAGATATATAAAGATGATACCTCACCTCTCTCTTTCTCTCTTATTTGCTCTCTTCCTTCATTCAGAAAATGCGAAATGTAATATTTATTTTAGAATTTTTTGTACTTACTTGTTTTATCTTTCCATTTTCTTTCGATAATTGATATAACCTTATGTAGCAGATGCTGCATTGTTGCTGAAAACACTTCAGGGCAGAGGCGCTCCAACCCCGGGTGGCCAGACAGCTCACAGCTGCCTTCCTCCAATTCCCCTCAGCTAAATGGTGTGTGTATCTCTTCCCCTGAAACAGTGACCTCCAAGTTCTGCTTCGAGTAAGGAGATCAAGGGGTGCCCCCTGTTCCTCAATTTGAGAAAACTATGTTGCACCATCTCAGCTCCTGACTTCTCTGGAGAGTTGCCTGGGTGCCTGGGGCCTCAGTTGCAAATACATTGAATTTCAACTTGTCCCTCTGCCTGTCCTGCTCCCTTCCTTCCCAAGTGTTGTTTCAGGTTGCTCCCCTGTAATCTGCACACACAGCTCTTTCTCAGTTTCTGCTTAAAATGAGCATAACCTAGGAGAGGTAGTACTGGAAGGGGCCTAGAAAAAAGGGTTTTTGAGCTGCGTCAATTGGCAGCAAGTATAACTACCCTCGTATTTTGGTTGTCTGATTCCTAAGAACTTTGCTGGTAGTGAACCAAGTAGAAATGAGTGAATTGATGACTTCACTATTGTAAGAAATTGAGAAGTATATGAGGATATTTACAACTGCAAAGGCTGTCAAATCAAATGGCTATTTCTGGGTAATAATAATGTGTTGGAGAAAGATGATAGCAATTAGTAATTAAATGAAGTTGACATGTAAACACGAAGGAGTTTCCTTGCCACCATGTAAAGGCACTCTCATCTCCTTCAGCCAGAGGACAGACAAAGCTACAGAGAAGGCCTAGGATTTAAACAGGGGGTAGCAGAGTTCCACAGAAGACTGGCTCTTCTACCCTAGGAAGCTTTCTATAGCCAAGTTAGAGTCCCCATAAAACTTGTATGGAGCTCTAAAACTTGTATGGAGATTTGGCCCTTAAATGTCCCTCAAAGGTCCGTGGGGTAAAGGATTAGTTGGCAGCCTGTGGCACTGCTGGGAGGTACTGGAATGTTTAAGAGGTGTAACATAGAGAATAGGCCACTTTTAAGTTTACAGACAACCATGCAGCGGGCAGCTTCCACCAGCACGCACTCCAACTGTGCTGTGCTATCTCTCCAAAAGGAAAAACCATTGCGCAAACTGACGGTGCACTGAAACTTCCAAAGCCACAAGCCTTTCCGTTGGAGACCACTGTCTTCCCTGAGGCCAAGCTGAAGGCATACTAGACTACAGCAAAGGCACAGAAAAGCCAAGAACACTTGTGTGGCAAAAGTGGTCTTAGCTGCTATCATAGTTCAAGATAAGGAAATTGCTAGTTTGCTCTGTGCTCTGCTCAGAAGTTATTACATTCTGTTGCAGTTGCGTTCTGATAGAATAAAACATATCCTTTGTTTAAAGAAAAAACTTCGTTATGTCTCACAAGCCCATTGCCCTTCCAGCTTATGTCAAGGATGATATTAAAAGCTGCGTGGGAAAGGAGTTCAGGGCCTTGTCTGTAGAAAAGACCTTGCCCCTGGTTTTCTCCAGTTTTCCCTCAGATTGTGTTTGTCTTCTTCGCTTTTGTTGTCTTTGTCTTCTTTGTCAAGCCATGTCACTCTCCTTCCAGGTGCCAGAATGATCCTTGCCATGCTAGATGCAGCACCTTTCCTGCTTATGAGTTGATTGATCTCTGATATCTGTTATAGCAATGCAGAACTAACTAATCCCTATCTGATATGATGAATTTAAGTCCTTAGAATCCAGAATACCTCCATAATGTTGTAGAAAAGGAACACTTATTTGGTAAAGAAATATTTGGTAAAGTCTAAGAAATCATTTTACTGGAGGATGATGCAGATATTTCTGCTGCCCAGGACAACATAAAGGTTGTTTTAAGCCTGTTAATGGAGTGAAATAACTATATACTGATGAAAATACAGGATCTATGAAGCTGCTCAGTCAAGAGAGTATTTGAAATATAAATTTTAAGTGAGAAAGTTTACTGATTTGGAAACATGCTCTCTAGAAGAAGATTTAAGATCACATGTAAGACATCTAGTGCTATCATGCTATGAGAAGAACTTTTGGAAGTTGGGAAAAGTAGTGGCTTATATGGTATTGAATAGAAATGTACATGACAAATTGTAGAAGAAGGGATCAAAATTCTGAGAGAAATGGACATTCTGGATGAACTACGTAGCCTACTTGCTAACCATGACTCAGGGAGCCTAATGGATATGCCATTTATCAACATGACAAAGAATGGTGCCACATCCTTGAGCAGCACAGTGAAAGCTCTCTTCTGTAGGTCAGGGCTAGGTTTAGGAGATGCTGTTAGACGATTGGGGTGAATACAGTAGAATCCCATAAAGAGAGGGCAGCATCAAATACTGGAAGCTGTCGCCCCCGCAGGGTTCTGGGGCGGGGAGCGGGTGGAACGGCCTCGGCGAACCTTAGCCGTTCCCTGGGGGGCCAGCAGGACACTGGGAACCGGGCGCTGGCTGGACAGGGCTGGGGATGGGGGAAGAGGAGTTGCTCCACGCAGCGTTCCTGTGTGAGGAGCGGGCAGAACGACCTTAACAAGCTGTCCTCCGAGGGGCCGAGTTAGGACAGGGATGGGGTGAGGAGTCGCTCCCCGCCGCACTCCAGAGCGAGGAACGGGCAGGGTGACTCAGCAAGCCTGAGCCATCCTCCGAGGGGCCTAGTTAGGATAGGGATGGTGAAAGGAGTCGCTCCCCACTGCACTCCAGAGTGAGGAACGGGTAGAACGACGTCGGGTTGTCCTCCGAGGGGCGGAGTTAGGAAGGGTTGGGGAGCTGGGAACAAGGGGGCGAACGTCGGTAGCTGGAACACAGGACCTGCATCTTCTACCGCTGCTGATCTCTCTGACGTCTCTGCTGATCTCTCCGGTTCTATGCGTCTTCTGTGCTTTCTCCCTTCAGGACATGGCTGCTTGCTTGCTTGCTTTTCTCTGGCTGTTTCTCCTCTGGTTCTATGCTTTCTCTTTGGCTGCTTCCTTTACCTGACTAGCTGCTACTCTATTTATCCATTACAACAGCCAATAGGGTACAATGCAAACACCTTTCTCCAATTGTAACAAATGAGTGGCCAAATAGCTTAGTCATGCGGTCAGGCAATTTGCTAATTACAAGCCAGCTGGACCCCTTAGAGTTGTTTACCACCAATTCTCTTACAAGCCATCTGAGCCTCATGTTCCCAACAGAAGCGTAGTGTGTACAGCCATTGAAATAAGTGGCAAGACCAAAGGATCTGCCCCCCAGAGAGCTATGAAGATAGTAGTAGAAGTTTTTATAGAACAAAATAGATGGCCCATCTATAAAGATATTGCTTGATTTATCAAATCAAAATTACTTAAGATGTGCAACCAAAAAGCAAAAGATAATGCTCCTACCAAGTTTATGTTCTTTATTCAGTTCTCAAGTATGGAATTCATTGGTTAGAGGGGGATGAGGCCCCTTGAAGAAAGACTTTGAAATGCCAAGGCACATTGGTCCAGTAATGATTTTCCTAGCCCATCCTCATGGATATTTCTGGCACTTTGCTCAGGTAAGTGTTAACTGGAGAAAGGGGAATATCCAGACACACAGAAAGCCACTGGATCCAAAGTGTCATCCTTGACCCTGTTAGGAAGGTGATAGGTGTGAGCTGTGTCTGCCAATACAACAACTGCAGCTCAGATAACTGATTTTCTTCCTGTAAGTTTCCTTAGAAAACAAGACAAATCAGAGTCCTCGTGGGGCCAAACATTCCCTTAGCAGAGAATGAGCACCACAAGTAGGTAAGGGACACGGAAAGTGATACCCTACTGTGATCCACTATTCAGTTCAGAGGCACTCCTTCCCCACTCTGTAGGGGTACTGGTTAAGGACAGCTCACATTGGGGAAACCTTACCAAGGTTTTCTCTTGGCTTGTATGCTAGCTTTCGTTTCATTCCTAAAAATAGAATGTAGATATTTGTCATCTTTGAACTTGAGGAACTTGCAATAGCAACTAGATGCTGGGTGTTCCGAAACGTGCAGCCACGTTGCTGCTTCTGTCAAATAAGCCACAGAGCCTGATGAGGCCCGTGAAACTCAGACAATCCAGAGAAATGCTTTCGTCAAATTCTGTGGCTGCTACCTTTGATGTACTGATGGTTCTTCCTGGCACTAGAGCTACAGCTCTGACATATTCCCTGGAGGTTGGCTGACCAAATCACTACCAGATGCTGGCTACTCAGGAGCCTAGCCGCCTTTTCTCGCGATGTGCCTTATACACACACAGCACTTAGCACAGCCATTTTCCCTCCATTTGCCAATAAAGCTACCTGCTGGGCTGGGAATTGGACCTCATCACCTCTCCAGGCTCCTGTCTCTGAAAAGGAAGAGGTTGGGATCCCAATCATTTTCATCCCAGTTGGATTCATGCCTTATGCTAATTTTCTCATATCATGTCCAGAAAATTTAAATTCTATATGCCAAGATATTTGTGGTGAAGCTGATTAAAACTTACAAATAAAATTTGTTAAAAACTTTCTCAAAGTAATGTATACTCACTGTCGCATATGTGTAATGTAAAATAAGCCTCAAGAGAAATTCTTCCAAAAGAAAAAAAATAATAAGGAGATTTATCTCTCTTATTTATATCTAGAGTATCTGGTAGGTTTTAGTGTTAGATTTTTGCTAACAACACTAACATGTATTGAATGAATCACCTTACTAGACTTTCTTTAGCATACATAATATTATTGGTAAGAATGGAAATAAAAACTTAATATAAGTATTTGAAAGCAGTTTAATCAATATTATGTTAAGCTGTCAAATTCATCAATTAAAAAGGAAAATCTAGACTAATATCTTATTTCATTTAATAATTTCATTATTTAATACAAGTTGAGTTTTTCTTAAAAGCAGAATATAGTAGAGGCAAAATTAATTGTGGTTAGTTTGCAGTAGAAATGAATGTTAGAATTTTGGCTATAAAGACAAGTTAGTGAAGTTTTTTTAAAAAAGTATTTTCCCTTGGAATATAGAGATTGGTTGTCTGCACTTGATAAATATATTTTTATAATTGCTCAAATCATATTTCAAGCTGCCTCCATGAATACAGCCTGCTTGGAATATTTTAAATCTTTCAATGCTTTTATTAGGTGCATATATTATAAAGTGTGAAATGATTATTTAATGAACTTTCTCTTCTGCCTCAGCTCCTATGATGATGCACCCACCCACAAAACTACATTGAAGTGAAAGCAGGGTGTTATAAATAGAGCTTTCCTGAAGACTATGATCCTGAATGTTTTTAAAAACTTGAGAATTGCTAGCAGAGGATAAACAGGTTTCCATATAGAAATAAGAAGATCCAGTACTGTCTGATTGGATATGGATGAGCAACTCATCTGATACCAGAAAGCAATGCTTAAGGGCTGGAGTGGTGGCTCAGCGGTTACGGTGCTGGCCTGGCATGCACCAATACACAGGTTCTAACCCCAGTACCCACGTACACAACTAAGTGTCAGAGCAATTCAATAAAAATGGATTTTCTCTCTTACTGTCCTTCTCTCTTAAACAAACAAACAAAA
>PVKS010014440.1:0-48358 GCA_004027875.1 Aplodontia rufa | reverse complement strand
GCTCTTATTGGACACAGAAGCAAAGTCCCTAGCCACCCCGGGCTTTCACTGTCAACAGCCCCACGCCACCCTGCAGATTCTGTGGGCACTACTGCAGGGACTCGTGATGGGCCCAGGTTACTGCCAGGCTGAGGCTGGCAAGCCAGGGAAAATGGTAAACAGCCCTTCTTGCTTTAGGAGAGAGGTCCTGCCACCCCAGCAACCACTCAGGGAGGTCAGGGCAACGCGACAGACACTATTTTACAGTTGAGAAAACTGATACCTCATGACATGAAGCTCTCTGCCCAAGTCCCTCACTCAGCAGGTGGGGAGCCCGAGTGGACCCCGACATGCCTGACTCCAGGCTGAGCCCAGACTCTGGGCAGCGTTGTCTCACGGGTGCATGCAGGTGCTAAGGGGATGACTGTCGAGTCTGAAGCCAGGAGGTGGGACAATGTTGCAGGCAATTTACAACTAGAGTCCTTCAGCTGGGGGCACCTAAGGCCTTGTTCCCTGACACCCTCATTTTAGGAGACAAGCTTACATAGGCAAAGCGACTCGCCCAAGCTCACGCAGGGACCAAGTGGCCTAGATCCACACCGTCCTGTAGAGGGGCTTCTTACACGGTGTCTTAAATGTTTTGGGTAGATCATCCAATCCACTTTTCTGAGGGTTCACAAAACTTCTCTCTCCTGGTCCTTTCTCAGCAGGAGCCTCCAACTCTGACCCACTGGCCTCTTAGAAAGTGGCCATAACCAGAGGAGGCCACAAGGACTCTGGCTGTGGTGCCAAATTCTAATCTGCTTGCTTTCTCTGAGGCACTGCCCAACTTCCCTCTGGTTCAAGGACATGGCTTTTCCACATTTAAACCCACGCAATCACAGTCGGCATGGAGCTTTTTGCTGGCGTCTCCTCACTCACTGACCCTGGACCCTGATGCCCTGGGAAGGGGCATGCAGCCCCTGGGCTGAGTCTCAGGATGACGACAGTGGCCAAGGCCCCTTATGTCTCCTTGCCCCCCGCTCCTCCTCTCCTGGCTTCTCCTGTTCCAGGTCAAGCACAGAGCTTGCTGTGACTGAGGGTCTTCCGGGTTCCGAGCAGAGGTTCTGAGGGTGACAGGGCTCTGCAGCCTTGACCCAGACAGAAGAAGGGCCTACTCTCTAACCTCGGAGGCCAAAGCCTCCCTTTCGGGAATTCCATCTAATATTTTTGTGCTTCAACTAAAAGAGGATCAACCAAAAAAACAAAGCAGCTGTTGCCTGGGGGTGTCCCGGTTTCTCTGGGCACCTGACAGGGAGTCCCAGGGCAGGTGCCACAGTCATCAGGTCCTCAGATGAATGATGGGACTGCACCTTCTCTTGTGCATATGACCTGCTGGGGAAAGGTAACTGGCTTTCACCAAAGGCCAGGAGGGCCCTTGGGGGTCCCAGTGCACTGCCTCAGGAGCTTCCCTGTGTCACTGTAAAACTCTGACCCACTGCCACTTCCCTGGCATAGGTAATCCCCCGAGCGCAGCCGTGACGTCATCAGTTGTGGGGTTCTTGGTCACGCACCTAGGAAGGCTGAAATGGATTTTTGTCCGAGGTTGTGTGCACCTGGTGTTTCCTGAGAGGCAGGCGCTTGTCAACCTGACTGCTGCTTTTTTTAGCCTCTGCAAGCGCATGGAGATCTGCAGAGCCCTGTGCTGTGCAGCGGAAGGATGTGTGGTGTGGTGCTGTCTGTGGGTACTTGGGATTAGAGATGTTTCCAGAACCTTATTAGGCAGGGTGTAGCCACGCATCACCGGGTGCCCTCCAGCCCCCGCTGGAACATCTGGCTCAGCCCTGCAGCCCTGAGCGCTGGCTGACTCTGTTTCCTCTGGATGAGAAAGCAGTTTTCTGGTTTTCCATCTTCTATTAGGTCTGCTTCTGCCGCTGTCATCTTGAGCGCTCTGGTGTGGCAGAGGCAGGGCAGGGGAGGAGGGCAGAGGGGGCAGTGTCCTAGGACCTCCCAAGTCTGTGCAGCTCGCTGGGGCAGTTCAGTGGAGGTGGACACAGGCGTGGCTTTCTCAGGGCTGAGACTGGAAGCACAACTCCTGGCTGCGAGGGGATGTGTAGACACCCCTGCCTCCACCCCCCCAGTTACTGCCTCCCTGACCTCTCACCTCCACCCCTGCAGATGATTCCTCCGGATCAGGAGCTACTGGTGTGGTATGGAAACTCACACAACACCTTCCTGGGCATCCCAGGTGTGCCGGGGCTGGAGGAGGAGCAGAAAAAGAACAAACATGGTAGGTATTCCCCATGGGACCACAGAGACAAAGGGCCATCAGAGCACTCTGCCCCCCTATACTGGGGGCAGTGGGCAGGGAGCGTCTTGGCCTCCAGGGACCCTGGTTCAATCTCCACCAGCATCAAACAGATGGTATCTACTGATCCAATGAGGCCCTGGTGTGATCACCATGGTCCAGGTGTGAGTGGAAGATAGCCCTATTGCTTTCTGGCCAGAACAGGCTGTCTGGGGGCAGTTGCAGGAGACCCCAGAGAAACAAAGGGATGTGGCAGGAGGAGAAATGGACAGGGAAGCAGGGAATGGCTCTGTGCCTCAGTTTCCCCATCTGTAGAGAAAGGGTGTTGGGCAAGGAGATCTCTAAGTTCTCTTCCAAGTCCTTGCCCAGGACCTGGGACAGAGTAGCTGCTCAGCAGGCACTGGAGGAAGGAAGGCAGGGCAAAAAGCCTGTGTCCTGGGACCCTGTCCATCACAGCAGAGATCACGCTTGAGATTTATGCTGTGCCAAGCTTTGGACTAGCCCTGGCTTCCCTGGATGAGGAAGGAAAACCTTAGATAAGCATCGCCCGCTGGGAAATCTGACAAGCCCTGTTTTTAGAAAACCAACCTGAGGCTCATGAACTGAAGTTTATGGAAACAACTGTCCTGCAGCTCATGTTTCACAAACATTCATTTCTCTGATCCTCATCACCCAACCTAATGGGGCAACGCTATTACCACCATCTCCATTTCAGGGGTGACAAAACTGAGGTGCAGTCCGTGGGTACTTGTGTGGGGGTGTTTATGGATGGCCTACTATGCACCAGGTTATACCTGGGCCGAGGCAGGCAAAGCCCTTTGCACAGAGAAAGCCTAACAGAGGTCAGTTTTCCTGCTCTTTCAGGAAACCCCGCCTAGCCCCCCGAGGTAGTAGCAGGTGCCCATTTACGGATGGGCGAGCTGAGGTCTAATGAGGCCGAGGGGCTACGTGGCCCAGGTCTCCCAGCTCGTGTGGAATCTGGCGCCCATCTGGGCCTCCGGTCCCCGCTGCGTCCCAGGGATCTAACGGGGCTGCTCCTCTCCTCTCCCCTCCCCGCCCGCCCGCCGGCCCCGCGCCCCGCCCGCGCGGCCAGAGGACTTCCACCCTGCGGACTCGGCGGCGGGCACCGCCGGCCGCATGCGCTGCGTCATCTGCCATCGCGGCTTCAACTCGCGCAGCAACCTGCGCTCGCACATGCGCATCCACACGCTGGACAAGCCCTTCGTGTGCCGCTTCTGCAACCGCCGCTTCAGCCAGTCGTCCACGCTGCGCAACCACGTGCGCCTGCACACGGGCGAGCGCCCCTACAAGTGCCAGGTGTGCCAGAGCGCCTACTCGCAGCTGGCCGGCCTGCGCGCCCACCAGAAGAGCGCGCGCCACCGGCCGCCCAGCGCCGCGCTGCAGGCGCACTCGCCCGCGCTCCCGGCGCCGCACGCGCACGCGCCCGCGCTCGCCGCCGCCGCCGCCGCCGCCGCCGCCGCCGCGCACCACCTGCCGGCCATGGTGCTGTGAGCGCCGCGGGCCGGGGCTGCGGACTTGTCGCAGCGGGTCGGTCCGTGCGCCCCGGATGACCCTGTCATCGCACCAGAATGTGCCGCCCGAGCGGTGGGGTTGCGCGGCCCGGCCTCCCCCGAGGCTCCCTCCTGTGCGCGCCCGAGCGGGCACCCTTCTGGCCGGAGAAGCGACCGTCGGTCTCCGAGGGCCCGCGGCGCCACCACGTCCCGGAGAGCTCCGTGCTGCGGAGTGCAGGGCTGGGGTACTGGAGTGTCCGGAGGCAAAGACACAACGTCGAGTTGAGAGCTGCTGGGGCACGGGGGGCAGTCAGTGGAGACCCCCAGACATCTGAGCTCTCTGGGTCCTGCTTTCCTTTCGACCTGGCTCCCGGGGACGCGGGAGGCGTGCCTGCTGTTCAGTGTGCCAGGCAGGACGGAATTCACTAGGGCCTCCAGGACAAGACCCTGCCCCTTTTGGGACCTCAGTTTCCCCGTATGTAAAATGAGGGAGTTGGGCCAGGGCCTCCTCCCGGTTGGCTCTGATGTCAAACTTAGGAAGGGAGAGGTACCCACGCCCCTACCCCTACGCGCACACTCTTGCAAGAGCAGGGCAAGACTGCGCCGCCCCGAGAATAGGTTCATTTCTCTGCCCAGAACGCAGTTCCGAGCTGCGACGGATCCCACCCGGGTTCGGTCGCTCCCGCCCACTGCCCCCCGCCCACGTTTCCCCCCGCTCCGCCTGTGGGCGCCCTCTGGTTTCTCACACTTGCAGGCATTCACCAGATTTCCCGTAGGGGGTTTTGTAAAATAAAGAAACTATAATAATATTAAAAAAAGTATAAAGTGTATAGAGTTTTCAAGAAACCGTGTTCTAATTCCAGAAAATAGTCACTTTAACTTTGTAAATATTTATCTAAAATGATATTTACAAAACTGTGATATATATTATTTGATTGTATATGTACAACTGTAAATACATTTGTACCTCTTGTATTCTAAAATAAAAATTACTTGGAACATTTATCACCTGGCATCTGAGTAGGAGGATACCTTTGTCCGTATGAGAAGGAAACGTGGAAAGTGCTCCGGGGTTGGGGAGCGTTGTTCCCCTTACTGATGCTACAGTCCGCCACCGTGCCCTCTGTGCCACACTGCCGGCACAGCCCAGAGGAGGGTCCAGTGCACATCTGCAAATTGCTGAAGGGCCTGGCAGATTTCTTTTGGTTTCCAGCTGACTCCACTATTATTAATGCCTTACTTTATTATTTTCCCCAAATTTTTACTTATTATTTTTTCATCTTTATGACCAACTTGAAGGGGTTCACGGAACCGGTGGGAGTGAACCCAGATGACCAACAAGTGCCCTCTAAATACAGAGAATTTCCAAATGCTCTGGGCACCCATTTCCAGACCCACCTAAAAGAAGAACAAGGAACGAGAAGACTATCAAGGTAGGGCCAGGAAGCTTCCTGGACATCAGAGGGCCAGGCCCAGCTCTCCTCTCCAGAACCTTCTGGCCAGACAGCTTTGTGCAGGCTAGGGAGTGTGAGTTCACGCCTGTGCTCCAGACTGGGCCACTCTTCAGTCCTCTGGGCGGGTGTGCTTCTTGTGGGCTTGTCTAAGTGCTGGTGCTTTCAGCTGTGAACTTGTGCACACACAGATACCTGCACACCCTTGGGGATTCCTGTGAGTACACAGAGGCCATCCTGTTTGGAAGTTCAGGTGAGCATGCCCCAAATCCTCAGACTCTGGGACATTAATCTTGCACCCTGGTAGAGGGGCACCATGGAGAAGCCCACGGCAGGTCCCATCACAGGTTTGCTCCAGGGTCAGCAGCAGAAGTCACCCATGGTGATGGTTTTCCCTCCCAACCTTGCCTCTCCTTCAATGCTTCGACATGAGGATTCTGGTGTCTCTGGTGGCCCTGGTGTTACCCTCCTCCCACTGCAGCACCCTCCCAGGTCTCTCGTTCCCTTGAGCAAAGCTTATCTGTACCAAGTTCCCTTCCTTCTGGATGTCAACGGGTGAAGTGGCATTAAGTGCCCTCCTGGCCCACGTGTGAGTCTCCCATCGAGGAAGGCTGGCATCCCAAGAAGGGCCAGTGGGAGTCACACGGCGGAGAAGACAGTGGGGCCTTTGATCAAAATCTAATCTGTGGGGCTGGAGCAGTAGCTCAGTGGTTA
Source organism: Aplodontia rufa (assembly GCA_004027875.1). NCBI lineage: Eukaryota > Metazoa > Chordata > Mammalia > Rodentia > Aplodontiidae > Aplodontia > Aplodontia rufa. The sequence continues at coordinate 42,416 of PVKS010014440.1, read as the reverse complement.
TGGCGCTTGCCTGGCATGCACAAGGACACGGGTTCGAACCCCAGCACCACGTACACAACCAAGTGTCAGAGCAACGAAAGACACGTGAAAACTAAGTAAAGTTGATGTCCTCTTCTCTCTCGCTGTCTTGCTCTTTTTTTTAAGAGGAGAGGGAAAGAATTAATTTTATTTAGTTTTTCATGTGGCCCTCGTTGCTCCAACATCTAGTTGTGTATGTGGTGCTGGGTTTGAACCTGTGGACCCGTGCATGCAAGGAAAGCGCCATAACCACTGAGCCACAGCTCCAGCCCCTGTTCCATTCTCTTAAAAAAAAAGAAATTTAATTTGTTCTGTATTGTTAATTCTGTCCCAGGAAGTCCCAGATAAGAGATCACAGGGGCCACACCCAGGCTCCAGAACCCACCTGGTGGCAGTGTGTCATAATCGCAGCCCCAGGCCTCAGGGATGCTGGCTGACCTGCTTGCACAGAAGTGCTGCTTTTGCTTGTGCCTGGGCTTGCACTTGGGGCACAAGGATGAGAAATTGTGATCTGTGGTCCTAAGGAGTCTTCAAACTGGAGGGAGAGCTGCGCTGAAAAGCCTGACTTCAGCCTTGGCTCGCGTTTCCAGCAGAAGCCTTGGATCCCTTCCTGAGTGTAGAACCCCCAAGTCTTTGAAGCAATTTCTTCCTTTTCTGGGGAGGGGGTAGAAAATCAATTTTTGTTTATTTTTCATCTGGCATTTGTTTCTCCAACACTGAGTTGTGTATGTGGTGCTGGGGTTTGAACCCGGATCCTTGCACATCCTAGTCTATTACTCCTAAAGCTGAGCCACCGCACCAGCCCTCTATGAAGCAATTTCTCTGCACAGGATTTTAACACATGTATTCCTGCATCCCAAACATGTTCTAACATAGGCAGTTTTTTCTTTTCTTTTCTTTTTTTTAATTTTTTTTTGTACCAGGGATTGAACCCAGAGCGCTTAACTATTGAGCCACATCCCCAGCCCCCGCCCTTTTTTGTTTTGTAACAGGGTCTCACTAAGTTGCTTAGGGCCTCACTAAGTTGCTGAGGCTGGCTTTGAACTTGTGATCCTCCTGCCTCAGCCTCCAGAGCCACTGGTATTAAAGGCATGTGCCGCCACACCCAGCTGCTGTTTCTAACATACCTGTGATGCTCCCCCACTTTTTCCTGATGCTCTTTTTTATTTAATGTCCATTTGAATTAGGAGAAAACTTACGTATGGAAGGAGTAAATCATTTGCCCTGACACTCAGACCCTGAATGGCAGAACAGGATTTCACCTATGGTGTCTAACTCCAGAAGCCAGGTAGTCATCAGTCCACAACCCCTCCTGGTCAGTCTGCAGATTCTGTCCACAGGGCTTGCTGCATATCCCACAAGGATGCTGTGATCTTGTGTCCTTCAATCTAGCAAAACTCACTTATTTATTCTAACACCTTGTATTTTCCTTAGGACTTTGTGCATGATCATATTGTCCGTGAATAGACACTTTTGCTTTTTTCCTTCCAATTGGGATCCCTTGTTTTCCTTTTCTTGCCTTATCGCACGGTTTAGGACCTCTAGTAACAGAAGATTCTAAATAGAGGCCAAAGGCATGGATATGAAACTCTTCTCTACCATTCTGCTGTGTGACCTTGGGCAAGTTAATTAACATCTCTGTGCCTTAGTCTTTTCAGATGTAACTCCTAAGGATATCATGAGGATTAAATGGGATAATGAACAGAAATGAATAAAGTACATGGCTCCATGCTTGTGACTGTGTATTTGTGAGTGGGCAGACAAAGTTATGGATGGTAGCCGTAGGTTGCCATGCCTAACTGCTTCCACACCGTGTGGCTGCCTTAGGGTGCTCAGGCTTCTTATGTACCTGGTTACTTTTACCATTTTAATGGAACTCAAGGCGAGGCCGTGGGTAGGTGGGGATTGGGCCAAGATCTCTGGGGATTGAGAGTCCCTGCTGCCAAACGTTTCGGGATTTCGAGGCTTATGGAGTGCTTTCGCTTGGCGCTCGCCTGAGCCCTCACCCCAGCTCCCCCGTGTCCAGGTTCTCTCACTTCCAGGTGCCCTCAAATGCCAACTCTGGCTTTTCTGCCCCTCCCCTGCTCCGCTTCCTTTCCCATCTCTGAAGATCTTAGACCTGGAGGGCTGTGGTGGCAGATGACCCAGCTCTGTGACTCCACGGCACATAGTAGGTGCCTGGCAAATGCCTACTGGATAAGTTTATTCATTCTTTCAACAAATATTGATTGGATTTGTTTCGATTAGGTATTCTAAGACAGGCAGGCATGAAAATGTCCCAAAGCAAGAACTTTGCTACAATTATAGGTTCCTAGAAACAGGAGGCGGGGGGTGCAGGAGCACATGGGAAAGTCCTGGGACCAGCCAGGGGACAGAGGGAGCCAGGGGAGGAGGTGGGCGAGAGCCCTCCTTGTGTTACCATGGGAGGGAACGGGTGAGGCAGGGTAAGCAGGGTTAGGGTTGACTGGGCAGGATAATTCCTGCAGGCTCTGGGGCACAGAGGCTGTCCCTAGCTATTGGTACCTGGCCTTGGGGTGATTAGGGCAGATGGATAAGGGCCCCAAGTGAGAGAGGCCAATACAGGAGGTGTAGTGGGTGTGGGTTCTGGACTGATGGGCTGCACTTGCAAGGCCTGCTCTAGGGAGTGTCATTTACTATCCCTAGACATTGGCTAACCCTGGGAGGGGCAGTCCCTGCGGGGTCAGTAAGGCCCCAAGAGGTCAAAGCATCAGAATATGGAAAATCAAAAGCATGGTTAAGGGACTGAAATGGTGGCTCAGTGGTTGAAGCGCTTGCCTGGCATGTGTGAGGATCTGGTTCAAAACTCAGCACCAGGTACACAACTAAGTGTCAGAGAAATAAAGGCCAGATGGAAAAATAAATAAAATGGATTCTCTCTCTCTCACTCACTATCTTCCTCTCTCTTAAAGAAAAAAAATATGGATAACAGAAATGACTTCCCAGTACAAGTACAGTTCAGGGAACCGAGCAGTGACACCAATAGACCCAGTCTGGCATTCATGGGGCTCACATCCTGTAGTGGAGACAGACAGATGAGCAAATAAATAAGTAAACATGTTTTGTTAATATATCTTATTTTTTCAACAAATATTTTATGGCTGCCTTCTCTGTGCCAGATGTGGAACTTAGGGCTGACATATATTGAACAAAATAGACTTTAAGTCCTGGTTTCAGGGGCTGGAGCAGTGATTCGGCGGTTACGGCACTTGCCTGGCATGCACAAGTATGGGAGTTCGAACCCCAGGACCCACATACACAACAAAGTCTCACAGCAACGAAAGCCACGTGAAGAACTAAATAAAAATTGATTCTCTCTCTCTCTTTCTCACTGTTCCCTATCTCTTTTTTTTTTTTAAGAGAGAGGGACAGTGAGACAGACAGAGAAAGAGAGAAACAACTTTATTTAGTTTTTCACATGGCCTTAGTTGCTCCAACATTAGTTGTGTACGTGGTGCTGGGGTTTGAACCCGGGTCCTCGTGCTTGCCAGGCAAACGCTGAAACCGCTGAGCCACCGCTCCAGCCCGTCCCCTATCTCTTAAAAAAAAAAAAGTCCTGGTTTCAGAAATGGTCCCTGTTTCTGATGGCGGGGGCAAGGGGAGGCTGCAAAAAAACAAGTAAAGACGAAAATTCAGCACTGAGAAGTAAAACAGGATCTAAAAGGGGTTGGAGAGGAAGCCAGGGACATCTTCTCTGGGGAGGGAATATTTGCAGGAGATATGAGTGAGGAGAAGGTGCCACCCACACAAAGACCTGGGAAAGGAGTCTCCATGCAGAAGGAGCCAAAGCAAACGAATCCGGGCAGTGTGGGTGATGGTGTGGACCGGGATGAGACCAGTGGTGTGGCTGCAGCTCAGGGAGTAATGGCAGTGGGTCGGGAGGACAGTGAGGTCAGAGACAGGCAGGGGCCTCAGTGATGATTTCAGATTTTATTCTTAGTGTAAAGGGAAGTTGCCAGAAGTGTTTTAAGCAGGGAAAGTGATTTAATGTGATCTGCTTTAAAAAGCTCCCTCTTGTTGCTGCATGGTGTGTGTGTGTGTGATTTGAAAATCTTGGATTCTAGTCCCAGCTGCCCGACTGTTTTGGGGACTCTGTGGCCCCAAACAATCATAGCAAGCCCTGCCTCCCGCGGTGGGCTGACTGTGAGGAATAAATTGCGTGATGTTTGAAAAGCCCTCAGCAAAGGACTGGAGGTGCTCAGGAAATGTTTGGTAAGTTACAGATGCTGGGGGAAAGCAGGTGGAGTTGGAACAAGCATTGGCCTTGAGGCCACCTGCTCAGGGAAGGGAGGTCCTTTTGGGGCCTCCATTTCCTCCTGGATAAATATGTATCCACAATGCCAACCTTGTGATAGGCTCAGTGAGCTGCTGGGTGGGCTGGTTATGTCTTTCCTGGCTGGGTCCCAGTTGCCTGGGCTGTGCTGCCCAGCTCTGCTGGTTCCAAGGACACTGTCGCCCTCTTATGGCCACAGCCAGACTGAACAGATGCTCTTCTTACACCTTCTTGGCTCTGACATCTTCCAGGCAGGCAGGAGGGAGATGGTCTGTCTGCCCGCTTTCTCAATGAGCTATTATGCAGCGCTGGTATTTATGAAATCTACTGTCTGGCGGGGTTGGCTATCCTCACAAGTGTAGTTGTGAGCCTTGCTTAGGTGAAGGAAATGCTGTTCTGATGGAGATTTATGGGTCTGATGGGTCTTCAGGACATAATGGACTTGGTTTACCTGACTACAGCGTGGAAGTGTGTGGCTGCTGCGATTTAATCCTCTTTAGAGTCCCTGGAGAGAACTATCCTAATTCCCTGAGGTTCAGTTGGCGGAAACCTAGCAGAGAAAGAGAAGGAAGAGGATGGTACGAGGTGGGGCGAAGGGAAGAGAGAACCGTTCTACTAAATAGAAGCAGCAGATAAAGCCACACACATCTGCCCACCCAGCTGAACCCTTAGAACAGAACCCCCCACCCATTCCGCCCCCCTAAAGCTCTCTTGGCTGTTTGAGTACAGGCTAGTAGGTCTTTATATTAACGCGCTTACCCTCCTTGCCAGCTGTACCTACCTGGCAAGGTTTGGTCGACTTTCTGGGAGCTTAACCACTGAGCCACATCCCCAGCCCTTTTTATATTTTATTTTGAGACCCCTCGCTAAGTTGCTGAGGCTGGCTTTGAACTTGCGATCCTCCTGCCTCAGCCTCCCTTGTCGCTGGGATTATAGGTGTGTGCCGCCACGCCTGGCTAGAGTTTCTTAAACGATTATTATTATTTTTTCTCCCCAAAAGAAATGTTAGAGTAAGAAATGTTAGAGTAAGTTCACTCGGAAGCACCGCGAGAGGGATGCGGAGCCCCGCTTGCGGGTGCAGCATGTCTGGAATGCTCACCCACGCGCGGCGGTAATGCAGAATACTGGGGCTACTGGTTTTCTGTAGATCCCACCTCCCAATCCTCCTGAGCCCTCCTGCAAAATATGATTATAGCGACTTAAAGTTGGACAAAAACTCTGAGGACTGTTCCTCAGTAATCTCCAGGCGTGGCAAACAATAAATGGGAAGATGAGCAGAAACAGTGTGGGTAAAAACTCATAAGCCACACAGCCTGAGATCTTTAGTATTCCACGGGTGCTCCCTTGCCAATAGTAAACATGGCGACCTGGGTCCCTCATTTCTTTCAAGTTTACCTAGTAGTCGCCAATAGTCAATATGGTCGCCAGATTCTGAGTTCCCATTGGCAGCCGTCCTAAAGCCCCGCCCCTCCGGGCGGCTGCGGGAATTGCGGAGCCGAGCTGCGCCTGCGCGAGTCTTTGGCGCCAAGATGGCGATGGAGATGAGACTACCGGTGCCTCGTAAGCCTCTCAGTGAGAGCCTGGGCCGGGACACTAAGAAACACCTGGTGGTGCCGGGGGACACGATCACTACGGACACGGGCTTCATGCGGTAAGTGGGGACTCGGGCCTGAGGCCGCAGGAAGCCGCAGCAGGGCTCTGCACGTGGCCTACTGGCCGGAAACCCGGGCCTGTGGTCTCTGCGCGTGGAGGGCCCCGCGGGACCCGGGACCCGTATCGTGACATCTCAGTCGCCTCGTTTCTGAACCGTGTGCTCCTTACGCTCCGCATCCTGTGTGTCCCCATCTGAGTTAGCCCCAGCCCCGCCCCGAGCCCTCCTTATGGAGACTTTGGGGTCCTCTGCCTGAAGCCCTGATCTTAGAGCCTTCATCGGGAGAGGAAGATTGGGGAGGATTAGGAGCAGGGCCTTCTGCAGTTTTCAGCGGTCAGAGGGGACTGTGGGCCGGGCCTCCTCCTGGGACACGGGTTCTGCCTTGGAATCCATAATTGCACTTGGGGCAAACAGCTACCAGCACCCAGTTAGACAGACTTTGCATCTAAGGGCGGAACGTGGGTGGTTAAGAGGGCAGACAGTAGGGCTCCAACTTACTGGAGTAGCTGTATTACCCCTCCAACCTGAGTTTGCTCATCTGTAAGACGTTGGTAACAGTAACCACTTAGTAGAGTTGTGATAATTAAGACAATAATGCAAGGAAAGAAGCAAAATCCACCCTTCCGCCACCGTCAGGCAAACACTAGTGGTTTAGCCTCTTCCCTTGTGGTACAGATGAATATACGAGGAGGGATAACATCATGTATGGCCGTGCTCATTAAGCTTTCTTTCTTTTATTTCTTTGTTTCTGTAACACTTAGTTGTGTATGTGGTGCTGGGGTTCAAACCCAGGTCCCTGACCATGTCAGGCATGGACTCCAACCCCTGTGTTTACTAACCACTCCAGCCCGGCCATTAAGCTTTTAGTTTAAGGTTACTGAATGGTAGAAAATCTTGGGATTCATTTCTTCATATTTTCAACATATACATGGTTAGGATATAATAGTGAAAAAGTGAAAAAAATCTGTCCTGGTGGAGTTTGTGTTCTAACAGAAGAGACATAAAAAACAATGGTTGGTGTTAGGTGGAAAAAGATGGAGTAGGATAAGTGGGATGAGGCTAGGAATTTGGTGGGAATGGTGGGAGTGGGGTTGGGTGCTGTTTTGAGTGAGAGAGTGAAGGTAGGCCTGCTGGAGAAAGTGACAGCTGAGCAGATGTAAGATTCAGCAAAGTCCACATAGCTCTCTGTAGGCTCCAGGCCTCATTGTTCTTTCTTTCTTTTTCTTTTTAAAGAGAATCAATTTTATTTATTTTCTCATCTGGCCTCTGTTTCTTCAACACTTAATTGTGTACGTGGTGCCTGGGTGAGCACTCTGTTGCTGAGCCACCGCTCCAGCCCCTGCCTCATTGTTCTTAATGGGAGAGGTCACTTCAGATGTTATACTGGTATCCTTTCTTTGTGTCCTTGTATTGCAATAGGGGCCATGGAACGTATATGGGGGAAGAGAAGCTCATTGCGTCCGTCGCGGGCTCTGTGGAGAGAGTAAACAAGTTGGTCTGTGTGAAAGCTCTGAACACCAGGTGAGAACAGAAGGTGTGTATTCTCTTTGTCGCAGCATCTGTGTTGTACCACTCGGTCTTTTCTGCCACTCCTTACCCTCCAAGCACCCACTGCTGTCGATCTGCAATTTTGAATGTGACTGTAAGAAGGGTGGTAGAGATTAGTGCAGGCGTCAAAGGCTTTTCCATGTCACCTTACCTTGGTTACCCTGTCTCTAGTGTGGAGATAGTAGCATGAACTTCCTCAGGATTTTTGTTAGAATTCGGTGAGATGGTACATGTAAATTATTAGTACAGGGCCGAGCACCTGGACGTGCTCAATGAAGCCTTCCCAGAAGGGAAGCCAGTGGGGTTGGGACAGAGAGCAAGGGGGAGAGCAGGGCTGAGTAGGGTGCACGGTTGCCTGCCCGGCAGCCATAAAGAGCGTTTAGCCTTCCACTGCGATTTGGGAAGCCACTATGAGGGGTGCCGCAGAGGAGGGCTGTGATCGGAGCTGGGTTCTTTCAGACAGGGTCTTGCTTTGTTGCCCAGGCTGGTTTCAAATGCGTGGGCCTAAGGAGTTCACCCACCTTAGCCTCCAGAGTAGCTGGAACTATCTGTGTGCCCAGATCACTCTGGCTGCTGTGGGGAGATTAAAAGGGGGACGGGAGGAGGCTTAGGGAGATGCATTAGGGGTCCATCTTCATCATCGGAAGTGATGGTAACCTGGACTAAGGTGGCAGCATGGAAGTGGGGATTTGTGACTGGATGTTTGTCTTCTGAAGTTTTTGTCTTATTTCATCGGGACAGGGTTTGGAATCCCTGTTCTTTGGGATTATCTGTATGGGGCCGTGTGTGGTCTGAATAGAGATGGTTTTACTGCTTCCTTTCCATTTGGATGCCTCTTATTTGCTGAATTCATTTTAAAGGTAGAGCCAGCAGGATTTGCTGCTGGATTGTCTCACTGTGTGACAGAAGAATCAGGGTGACTCTCCAGGGATGTAGGCCTGAACAACCTGATGTACAGAATCACTGTTTCCTGAGTTGGGAATGGCTGGGAGAGGAAGTGGACTGCTGGGAAGCTTTGATTTAGGCTTGCTGTCTTTGAAAATGCCCACGAGTCACCTAGGTGGGATGGTGGGTAGCTAGCCGTGGACTAGAATCTGGGGTGCAGGGAGTGTGCAGTGCTCAGTGGTATGTTAAAGCTGTTACATTGGATGAGCTCACCACGAATGAATAAGGTATGGGTGGAAATGAGTGATCTAAGGCCCAGGCCTTAGTTTGGAGCATTTCATCCTTAGAATCTGGAATGAGGAACTGACAAAGAGGCCTGAGCTGTGCAGGCAGGGGCTGGGGAGATGTGAGCATGGGCTCCTTCCCAATCTCCTTGGCCAGTGCAGAAACCACCCAGGTTCCAAAGGAAATACTCCATGCTTTCCATATCATGTGATCCAGTATAATCGAGGTTGTAGGCTGGTGGGACTGTTTGCAATGAGTGGTGTGTTTATGGCTACTCTGGAGGTTTGCAGGGATGATTGAGGTTTTCAATTTCTGAAAGTAAGTCTAAATAGTGTAGATTCATGGCTTTGCTAAATGTGCCCCCTGATCATCCCTCATCATGTTCAACCGGAATCTTAAATGGTGTTTGATCCTGTAAGGAAGTCTATTTATTGATGAATGACTTTTTGTTTTATCTTTCAGATATAATGGTGAAGTAGGAGACATTGTAGTGGGGAGAATCACAGAGGTAAAGTCAATATCAGAGTAAAGGCAAGCTGGCGATTTAAGGAGTGGGGTAGTTAATCTATATGTAGTTGTATGAAAAAGGCATTCATTGCATTTGTCTGTGGTTTGACCTGTGGCTTGTTATATTTGGGATTATTGGTCACTTATGATGTTAGCTCTTATCCTTGGAGCGTGTGTCCAGGTGTGGAACTTTTTGTTTATAGGTTCAACAGAAGAGGTGGAAGGTGGAGACCAACTCCAGGCTGGATTCAGTCCTGCTTCTCTCATCCATGAACCTTCCTGGAGGAGAGCTGGTAAGGGCTGCAGTTGGGTCCTGGAGCTGTACACTTGGCTAGTGACAGCTGTGGCGTCCTTTGCTCCACCAGAGAGCTTGGCTGTGTGCTGAGGTTGCCCAGTGGCTGTCACGAAGTTTGCTGCCTGGGCATATTTGTAGACCTTTCACCTGGCCCATAGGCAGCGATAGACGTGTGGTAAAATCAGAAACACCCATGGGTGGGGTCCCAAGAGAGATGGAGAGAGAAAGAAGCTTTTAGATCTTGGTGCTAATAATTTTCCTATTCTGGGTATATCAGCTTGGCATAATGAAGGTATTCCTTGGAAAGTTGTCTTTAGATTAGTTTTTTGTGAATTGAATGACATTCCAGATAAGTATGTAATTAGGCTGCAGGCTTTTGCGCAATACCATGGGCAGTTGTTAGTCCAGCATATATTTACGGAGAGGCGCACTGTGCTGGGTCTTATGGAGAGTGCCAGGTGAAAGAGACACAGTTGAGTTCCTTAAAGAGCACACAGACCATCGGGTGTGAGAGGTCTGAGCCACACACCTCGCTGGAGGAGAACACACAAGGATGTGGTACAGAGTTACTAATCTCAGTGAGAGAAGCTTACAGGAAGGACTAGCATTACACATGATCCTTGAAGGATGGAGAGCTTGTGTAAGCAGAGTTAGCTGAGCAGGGGGAAGTCCTGCCTTGCTGGAGCTCAGGAGCTGTCATGGAGAGGAATGTGGAGAAGTAGGCTGGGTGAGACTGAGAGAGTTTCACAGGTTGGACAAGAAGCTTGAATGTTACTTAGAGAATGGAGAAGGAAGGGGAAGGGAGGAGAGAGAAGAATTGGAAGTCATGATATCACTGTTGTTCCCCACCAGTGGCTTGAGTTACCTCCTCTTTCCATAGTTCTTAAGTGTTTGAATAACATGATTGGCTTCAAAGATCTCAAGCGGAAGTGAAAGAGGAAGAAGCAATGGAGAGAGGTCTTTCTCAGGATCTGGCTTAAGTAACATGTTTATTTCTTTGTGTGTTTCAGAGGAGAAGATCTGCAGAAGATGAGCTTGCAATGAGAGGGTTCTTGCAGGAAGGGGACCTTATCAGTGTATCCTGTACCTTGTATTCTGTCCTTTTGGTGCTTTCCAGTGGGGCTGGACATCGGCTTATGCTGAATCTGATAGGAAGAACTTAGAATACTTGCAGAACTCTGCTGTGGCCCTCTCTGTCTGTCTCTCTCTTTTTTTTTAAAGAGAGAGACAGTAAGAGAGGGAGAGAAAAAGAGAATCAATTTTATTAGTCTTTCATTACTCTGACACTTTGTTGTGTACATCGAGTGCTGGGGTTCGAACCCACTTCCTCACGCTGCCAGTCAAACGCTGTAACTGTTGAGCCACTGCTCCAGCCCTTGTCTCTTAACTCAGGAGGCCTTCCCAGCTCTGTTCACACTTGCTGCCAACTAATTCCTTTGGGTCTTGTAACTCTTGGTGGCCATGCTAAAAACTAGAAAACTAGTTTTCTTACAGTGTTAACTTTTAGGAAGTAGAAAAGATGTTCTTCATATCAAGGTATTTTTGTCAACAAAGGGGAAAGGTGAGGTCATTGAAGTTCTCTGGGTCTAACTGAGATATCCAAGGTGGGTTGTTGGTGACAGGAGAGAAGGGTTGAGGCATGGGGCCAGGTTGGCCAGTGACATGAGAGTAGGCAGCTAAGGCTTCCGTTTGTTCCTTCATCGCCCCGGCCAGGCTGAGGTCCAGGCAGTGTTCTCTGATGGAGCTGTGTCTCTGCATACGAGGAGCTTGAGATATGGGAAAGTAAGTTGGACTCCTGCCTTTCCTGTTTGCTGGCTGAGACTTCGAATCCATTTCCAAATCTCTGTAGCTCCCTGGTCTGCTCCTAAAGAACCCTGGTAGCGGGGTGTAGCTCAGTGGTAGAGTGCTTTTGCCTAGCATATATGAGGCCCTTGGTTCAGTTTCCAGCAGCACAAAACAACACAAAACCAACCAAGCTGGGTGGCTCAGCAGTAGCCACTGGCATCCGGAGAGCTTAGTGGAAGGAAGGTGGTTTTCGCGGCTTGGGGGCATTGGAAAGAGTGGTTACTTTTCTCTTCTACCTGCAGAGCACCTCTGCTCAGGGCTGCAACTCAGGGCTGTCTCAGCAGGGCAGGCCAAGCAGCAAAGTTGTTATTGCTAGCAAATAAAGGAAATTTTACTGCCTTTTCTTCCTTCTAAATGAAATTTCACTGCTCTAGAGACTAAATGAAATCCACTGTTTTTCTTACATGAGGTTATGTTATTATCATTTTGTGATCCTGGCGGGTTGAGCTCAGGGGTGCTCCACCACTGAATTATAATCCCAGCCCCGTTTATTTTTCCTTTTGACACAGGGTCTAAGTTGCTGACTGTAGCTTCAGACTGGAGACCCCTGCCTGAGATCACAGGCAGACGTGCACTGCCATGCCCAGCATGAAGTCACTTTTTTGAGGCTATTGATTTATTTTATTTATTTATTTTGGGGGAGCATTCCTGGGGATTTAACCCAGGCACAGTTTACCACTGAGCTATATCTCTAGCCTTTATATTTTTTAGAATTATTCTTTAGAGAGAGAAAGAGAATAAATTTATTTTTCCATCTGGCCTTTGTTTCTGTGACACTTAGTTGTGCAGGTGGTGCTGGGTTTTGAACCCAGATCATTGTGCATGCCAGGCAAGCAGTCCAACCACTGAGCCACTGCTTCAGCACCCCCCTTCATTTATTTATTTATTTATTTTTAGAGAGAGGGACATTGAGAGAGAGAATCAATTTTATTTAGTTTTTCACGTGGCTTTCGTTGCTCTGACACTTTGTTGTGTACGTGGTGCTGGGGTTAAAACCTGCATCCTTGTGCATGCCAGGCAAGTGCCATAACCGCTGAGCCACTGCTCTAGCCCCCACTTTTTTTATTTTTTGAGACAGGGTTTCACTAAGTTGCTGAGGCTGGCCTTGAACTTGTGATCTTCCTGTCTCAGTCTCCCAAGTCATTGGGATTATAGGCAAGTGCCACTTATACCTGGCTGAAGCTGTTTTTTAGAGACAACATACTTCCTAAAACATGTTTTTAGTCTCTTGGCTTTATCTGGGTGAACCTGTTCATGTTCTGAGTGGAAAAAAATACTTTCCCTTGATGGAGTGTCTGGCCACCCACGCGCACATATGTGGAGTAGGAGATGAACCCTGCATGACCTTTGCTGGCTTGCGTCCTGCTCTTAGCTGATGCAGTGGCCCACATCTCATGGGCTTGATGGGTAATAGAGAACAAGCTAGGACTAGGACAATTCTTGGCACACGCGCTCTGGACTAGAACATAGCGACATTCTTTGGAATGTACTAATACATTCCTTTGTGGATCCAGAAATGTTTCTTACAGAAATGCATGTTCTAGGGGCTGGAGCGGTGGCTCAGCGGTTATGGCACTTGCCTGGCATGCACAAGTATGTGAGTTCAAAAACCAGCACCATGTACACAGCGAAGTCTCAGAGCAACAAAGGCCATGTGAAGAGCTAAATAAAAATTGATTCTCTGTCTCTCTCACTGTCCCCTCTTTCTTTAAAAAAAGAAAAGAAAAAAAATGTTCTGTATGTGCATGTAGGGGACAGCAGTTGTTAGGGGAGGCTACTAATTAGGATTTAACTGCTATGTGTTCTATAATGTGTTTTCCACTCCTCTCATGATCTCACAGTGACCTCACCTTCCATCTTTTCCTTTAGCTAGGTCAGGGTGTTCTGGTCCAGGTTTCCCCTTCCCTGGTGAAACGGCAGAAGACTCATTTCCATGACTTGCCTTGTGGTGCCTCAGTGATTCTGGGTAACAACGGCTTCATCTGGATCTACCCAACACCTGAGCACAAGGATGAGGATGCAGGGGGCTTCATTGCAAACCTGGAGGTGAGTGTACGCTGTTCTGCTGTTGGTGGGGTGTTACAAATGAAATCAAACACGTGGTCGGGTGTGGGTGAGCAAGGCAGAAATTTTATTTCAGTCGAAGGGCGAAAGAAAAATGCGCACCTCGCAAGGGTTTTTAATGCCGACCTGACGCAATGCTGCCCTTTGCCCTAATTGGAGGAGCTCAGGTGCACAGTCTGCGAGATTGGCTGTGATTAAGTGGAGGCGGGTGCAAGAGGGAGTAGGCGGCGACTGGGAGATAATGGGGTGGGAGTGCCGCACATGTGGCGAGGGTAATAGGGATTCCATGTTCCCCGGAAGAGGATGGCTGGGTACTGGAAGGGGTCCTTGGAAAGAGGTGGGAGAGTTACAATCTTCAAAAGGGGAGTAATGGTAGTAGATTACACAAAGTTTGACAGAAAAGATACATCTTACAGGGGTTAGGACACCCAGTCACTGCTGTGCTTTGCGTGGAACTGGGTGCTTTACCACTAAGTACATCTCCGGCCCTTTTTATTTCTTTTCTTTATTTCTTTCAAGAGAGGGACAGTGAGAGAGAAAGAAAAAGAGAATTGATTTTATTTAGTTTTTCATGTGGTTTCGTTGCTGCGACACTTCATCGTCGTATACGTGGTGCTGGGGTTCGAACCCATGTCCTCACGCATGCCAGGCAAGTGCCGTAACTGCCAAGTCACTGCTCCAGCCCCCCTTTTTACTTTTTGAGAAGGGGTCTTGTTAAATTGCCCAGGCTGGCTTTGAATGTGCAGTCCTCCTGCCTCAGCCTCCTGAGGCGCTGGGGTTACAGGTGTGCACTGCCATACCGGCTTTGTTGCTTTTTAACTAGTCTTGTGCTGCTTAGGGAGGAGGATTTGTTCTGAGAAATGCAGTGTTAGGTGACTGTCACTGTAGGAACATTGTAGCTTGTACTTACAAAGGGCTATAGCATTACAGGTGGTTTAACTGTAGGAGACTAGTACAGTGAGTGGTCTGCTGCTGACTGAGTTGTCACTGCATGGTGCTTGGCTGCGTGTTACTGCTGGAGACTGAGTGTGAATTCCCACTGAGAAGTGTTCAGGAATGTTGAATTGCTCTTTCTTCCTTGCAGAGAGGAACTCAAAAACCGGGTCATAAGACAAAGGTGCAGGGTGGCAGCTAAAGAGCCACTGAAGAGGTCACCCTCTAATTTTCCTTAGGGGAAACCCAGAGTGGTGCTGAGTCATGAATGAGTTCCTTTACACTTACTTGGTCCTGTTTATATTTCCCTTCCCTTTTTCTTTGTACCCTTTGTAGCCTGTCTCCCTTGCTGATCGAGAGGTGATATCTCGGCTCCGGAACTGCGTTGTCTCCCTGGTAACTCAGAGGATGATGCTGTATGACACCAGTATCCTGTACTGCTATGAAGCATCCCTTCCACATCAGGTACGCCACCGGGGCTCCCCTTTTCCTCACTCACCTGGGAGCTGCTCCAGCACTTCCACAGTGTGCACAGGCTCAGGTCCACAGTGCTTCTGCCATGTTCAGCCTGACTGTCTGGTAGATCTTTTCCTAAGATACTGGCAGTGTCCTCCTCTAGCGTCAGGCTGAAGGTTTGGAATGGAGGTGCCAGGTGAGATTTGCTCATGACAGTAACCCTCTGCCCACTTGACTTCATCTTGGCCATCCCAAATCTTAGTCTTTTTTGGGGCATGCTGGAGATCAAACCACAGGGCACTTTACCACTGAGCCACATCCCCAGCCCTTTTTGTTTTTTTATTTTGAGATAGGGTCTTGCCAAGTTGCTTAGGGCCTTGCTGAGTTTTTGGGGCTGGCTTTGAACTTGTGGTATTCCTGCCTCAGCCTCCCAAGTTGCTGGGATTACAGGTGTGCACCACCACACCCACTTAGACATCTTTTAAGTAAGTGTCAGAATATTTTTGTTGTTGTCAGCTGTGTCCCAGGGAACCTTGATTTCTTCTTACTTTTTGACCCCCTCCCCCCCTTTAGACCAGGGATTGAACCCAGAAGAGCTTAACCACATCTCCAGCAATTTTTATATTTTTTTTGAGGCTCCCGAGTCACTGGGATTACAAGCACGTGCCCTCATGCCCTGTTGGGGATCTTGATTTTTAAGAAATCTGGTTCTGGCAGATCACTTTCCATAGACCTGAATGAGCCTCTGATACAAGGACAGGATGCAGAAGGTGTATGTCATCCACACTTAGTTCCTGTGTTTTGGATTGCTTGGTGATCTGATTATGGTTGGCTTCTTTTCAGAACACATAGCTTTTTTCTGTCTTTTTCAGATCAAAGACATCTTAAAGCCTGAAGTTCTGGAGGAGATTGTGCTAGAAACACGCCAGAGGCTTTTAGAACAGGAAGGGTGAAGAGAATCTCCTGAAGGTGGGGCCACTTACCTCGCTGGGGTTCTTGGAAGTGAACAGTCTGCTGTGTGGTTCCTACTTGCAGGCTGGGAGGATCCAACAGACTCATTACTCATCCGAATCACAGCTGAGTGGCTGCCTCCACTCCTGGGCCTGCTCTCTCCTCTTGTGAGACACAGATTGAGGGGGCTGAACAGTGCCTCAGGCCTCTTGGTCCCGGCTGGGTCCCGACATGAGGAGGTAGTTTCAGGTCTTTTCATAGCACACAGTGTCTAGCCTCCCATCCTGGAATGATATGGAGAATCCTTTGGTTTCCACTCACCATCATTCACGAGGCACAAAGCCCCATAAAACCACCCCATTAGAAAGCACGGCATCCTTGACCCCCAAATTGTGTGTTCTGGCCTCCGTGCCACAGCCTTTAAAACGCACGTGTGACCGAAGAACAGCTTGAAGTGTGGGCAGCAGTCAAAGGGAAGAAGACTGCTCTGCAGGCTACCTTCTGCTGAGTTCCCTCAGCTCCCACCGCGTGTCCTTCCACCCACATGTGGAGTGGATGCCAGCTGCCTTTCCTGTCCTGGCTTTGAGGGTGATAGTAAGACGCTGAGTTATCACCAATGATAGAATGAAGGTTCTGGGCCCATCGACAGGAAGGAAGGAAGGGAACTGGGGAGTGGAAAAGCGAAGCTGTTTTCCTGCTGTTAACTCAAGTAGCCATATCAACTTCTGAGTCACTTACAGGTAAAAGATAAGAACGAGGAGCTCACGTTCTCACTGAGGAGTGTTAGAATTCATACATACTGTTCTTCTGATGACTGTTTAAAAATGGTGCCCTGGTATTACATAAGCAAGTGCTGTCTCATTCCACATCTGTGGTGAACTGTTTTTTGATATTTGTAAGTGTGTTAGTGTTGGTTTCTGTTATTGTGATTTGGGTAATAATTAGCTGAACACAGGTGAAGGCGGGCTCAGCAGCCATCTGCCTTGTGACTGAGGCCTTTCAGGTCTGGTCTCCGGGTGAAACTTCAAGCCAGGCTGTTTCAGTGGTAGTAACCAACCACGGCCTTGCACAGCTCTGAAATACGGTTTGGTTGTTTTTCGTTAATGATGTCTCTATAACTCACTGTCCAACTTCCTAATCTCATTTTAACTCTATCCCATGTATCACCTGTTGGAGGAATGTGCAGATAAATGAATATTCATAGACCATGCTGCATCATTAGGTTGGCTCATCTGTTATGTTTCTGAGCAAAATTTCCAGGCTGCGTACTACTTGAAAGAAGGGAATGAGAAAGAGCAGGACCTGCATCCAACTTGCACCTGTTAATCCTCACCCGGTTCTTCTCACACTGTCTGCCTGGGCTCTTTCAGTTCCTGCTGAGGGGGGATGGCCCACTCAGCGCAAACAGTATCAAGGTCTGAAAGCACCTTCTGGTCATGGGCTGCTTTCAAGGCCCACTAGAGGGCGCCCTGGTTAAGTGTAATTCCAGTAGGCTAAGAAATAAAATAAGCTCAGATTTTACACTTGTTGAGCTTTGCTGTACAGGAGTGAAGACAAGGGGCTGGAGCTGTGGCTCAGTGGTTGGAGCGTTTGCCTGGCAGGCTTGAGGACCTGGGTTCAAACACCAGCACCACATATACAACTAAGTGTTGGAGAAACAAAGGCCAGAAAAAAATAAATAAAATTGATTCTCTCTCTCTCACTCTCTTAAAAAAAAAAAAAAAAGACTAAAGAGAAAATTAGATGAACTGAATCACTGTTAATGAAAATTTATTAGCTTAAGGAGATTCTTCAACATGGGGCATTTGCTGAGCTCTGAATTCTAGGTTGTTGTTTTGTAAAGGAATTTTATTTTTTGTCTGCTTTTTGTTGTTGTTTTGACACTTGTTGTGTATGTGGTGCTGGGGTTTGAACCCAGGACCTCGTGGGTGCCAGGTAAGTGCTCTAGTAAGTGCTCTACCATTGAGCACTGTTCCAACTGTAGATTATAGTTTCTTTTTTCTTTCTTTCCTTTTTTTTTTTTTTTTTTGAGAGAGACAATCAATTTTTATTGAATTTTTTACATGGCTTTTGTTGCTCCAACACTTAGCTGTGTACATGGGTGTTGGGGTTTGAACCCATGTACTTGCACATGCTGGGCAAGCGCCATAACCGCCGAGCAACCGTTTTAGCCCCTGGATTCTAGTTTCAAGTCCTTAAAAATATCATTCTTCAGGGATTAAAAGAGTACAGTGCACCTCTAGGAAAACAGTCTGGGCTCTCCTAAAATCCAAAAACAGTGCAAGTGAAGAATAGAGTTCAAGAGCTGGGTGTGGTGGGTGCATTTGTAATCCCAGCAGCTCAGGAGGCTGAGGCAAGAGGATCCTAAGACTTTATGTCAAGGACATAAAATAGATGTCACAAGCTGACATCTATTGTGACTACCACAAAGCATATCTAGCTTTGTGGAGAACCAGATAAAGTCAGTCTAGTCGCATCCTCATGATAACCTTGTAAGCAGCTAGGAACCTTTGCTTATAGATGAAGAAACCAGAGAAGTAAAATGACTTGACTGACTGAGTCGGGAACACACAACACTCTAGAGGTGTCCCAAAGCAGTCCTTTGGAGGACAGGTTACACTACGGAAGACTGTGGATCCGGAACGTGAAATTCCAGCATCGAGACTGCCTTGTTTGAATTGTTACTTATTTTGCTTATTGCCTGTCCCGTATGTGCTCCCGTTACTGCATCCAGTGCTTAGAACAGGTGCACAGTAAATGCCTGTCAGATGAATTGTTAGTTCAAGAGGTGTGTATTAGGAAGAGTTCTGATTTGATTGCCCAATTTTAATCTAGACCAGAGAATGAAGAATGCAGATGTGGACAAAGTGATGAACGCATGAATATGAATAAAAGAAAGGAAAACTGTAATCAGGATAAGACAGGTAAATAAAGAGGAACAAAGGCACTGAAGTTTGAAGAATGACACTGGGTGAGAACTAAGTTTGTCAGCTGATTATTTTGAGATAGTGAACAAAGCGAAATCAATCTGAATTTATAAATTCCAGTTCTAAATTTGGCACAAATTTTCATATGCTTCCCATTGTATTACCAAGTGGCTATTTACCTCTTCAACAATCAAAGAGCCATTATCAAGAATAAGTGCCATGTCTCAAACTGGCAGAAATATTTCTAAAAAGCTTGGCTGAATGCCCTGGCACTCAGTGCAACTGGTGCCCCTGATATCAGTAGCAACTTCCGAGAAGTACACTAAAGTTAGTTCAGCAGTAATTTGATAGTAAATGTTATAACAGGAATACCTTGTGTTTTGAAGCAAAGCCAATCTGATCTGAAGTAGTGACTGTCACATATTAGCCAAGAGGACCTTGGGTAACTCACCTTTCTGAATCTGTTTCCCCATCTGTACAATGGAGAATAATATTATATACATGTGCCACTGAGTTATCATGAGGGGTAAATGAGATTGCAGTAAAAAGCGCCGCTAACAGTGCTGGTATAGAGTAGGCGCTGTGATGAGTGGGTATATCCTGGTCAGGTGAGACGGATGAGGGACAGGTACTTTTTAGTTGCAGAAGATGGACTATGACAGGTGCAGGTTTGGTGTATTTAGGTCATCAGCTAGCTAGCTGTAGGCCTGCAAAGCCTAACAACATGAGCATTTTGTTGGCTAACATGGACCGGGGATGTTTTATGCAAGCGCGTGTTCACCTACAAAATATTTTGATTTGCACCTGGCATGCCCTCAGAAGAAATGCTATTTCTACAGAAATTAAACCTCGCGAAACCTTGAATTCGTTAGCCATAAGTCGGATTTCTTCCCTAGTTACATATTTGTGCATTTTGGGAGAGTAAAAGGGATGAAAGACATCAAATAACCTTGGTTTCCAGGACCAAACCAAATTTTGTTCCCTAAAGAGGCTCAAGGAAGTAATTTAACTGCAGTTTTCCCTGTGCTCTGGCTTCTCGACCGTGCTTCTCCGGGAGAGACTAGAGCTGGCACGCCGGCTCCCAGGCGGGCTGTGCTGGAGTCCCGGGCCGGTGGAGTGGGTGCAGGCGGCACGCGCGGTAGGACCACAGCTCCCGGCACGCCCCGCGGCTGCGCTGACGGCGGTTGGCTGGCAGCGCTTGTCCTGCTGCTCCCGTCAGCCAATAGGATGGAGGAGAGGGGCTTGACCCGAATTCTCAAGGGCCAATAGCAGCGCAGAGGAGGCGGGCGCTTCCTTACCGCTCACCTTGCGCTCAGACGAGCCGCGCTTAAAAGGTCGTCCCGGGCCCGGCTCTCGCCGGCACCAAGACCCGGAGCAAAAGGTGTGGCTGCGTGCGGAGGAGGTGGCCACTTGTGGGCCCGGGCCCCGCGAGACGGGCTCTGCACGTCGCCGGGGGCGGGGCCGGGGGCGGGGCTTGGCCTCGTTGTGGAGCGGCTCGTAATCCATCATGGCGGCCGCGGGGGTCGGTGTCTGTCCCTGAGCCGCGCCGGTGCCGGTTCCCGGGTCCTGAGGCCGAGGAGCCCTCCCGCGTCCGCGACCGCTACCGGCGGGGAGAGGCTGTCCCTCGGCGGAGTTCGGGGGATGTGACTGCGCGGCGGCGGCGACGTCCCGGGCCGGGGGAGGGGGTGTCTCGGGAAGGGACCCCGGCGCTCGGGGCAGCCGCGGCGGTCAGGCCTCCTCCCCCTGTGGCCCCCTCCCGCCTTCGGGGCCGCGCGAGCCCTTCATCCCGTGCAGCCTCCGCGGCTCCGGGACTCGGGTGCTCTCGCGCTCCCCACCCGGACAGCCGGCTTCCTGAGGCGTGGAGCAGCAGCGTCCAGCCGTAAGCCGCCTGCGCCCCGCCGGGCCCCGCACGCGCCCCCGGCCGCCCCCGGCACCCCGCTGGCCGCCGAGCCCCCTGTCCCCGCGTCGAAGGCCCCTCCCTGCTGTCTGGCGGCCTCTCTTGTCCCCCCAGGTCGCTCCCGCCAGCCTCTGATGCCCTGACTTCCTCCAATGTCACCTACGGCCCCCTTGGTCCCAGCGGAGCCAAAAACTTCAATGCAAAGGAAAAGTCTGGATTGGTTTCACAGGCCTTTTAAAAAGCGGACTTAAAAGTTGCTGGCAATGCATTCCTTCTGGTCAGAGGGGAGGGCAGACTCTCGCTGAAATCTGGGTGACCCGGGTCCTTTTCCGGAGACCAGGGCAGGGAAGGAAGAGGGGCAGGAAGTTTGTTGGAAGATGGAGAAACCAAGATAGGGGGTTGGTGACTTCCACGGGAAAAGTTCTGAAGAAGCATCCAAGGACGATCTTTTATACATGGAAATGGAAATGACTTTAAGACTGTTGACCTAGCATCACCTGTGAATATTTCTAAGTTTGTCTTCTTGGTGGGAAAGGCCCCCAAAACTGTTATTCAGCCCGTGAAATATACTTAAAATCAAGCTACTCAAAAATCAAGTTACACTGCGAAAATAACTGAAAACTCCTGTTTACATGTCAGCCTAAAGCTGCGCTCCCTTTTGTCGTGGAAGGTGTCTTTCTGTGATTGACCTCAGTTACTGACTTGGGGAGATGCAGTGAATGTGAAATCCCACACATAGACCCTTTTCCTTCTAAGCCCACTCGCCATTCTGGAAGATCTTGAACCCTTTTCTGGAAAGGGGTGCCTATCATTGCTTTATGGGGCAGCAGCCTGGAAAAGTTCTTGGGGACCAAAGAAGGCCAAGTCTCCCTGCCCTGCACTTTATCAAAGGCGCAGGGAAGAAGGAATCATCGAGGCATGGGGGTCCACACTGCAATGTTTTTGTGGAACACGGTGAGTTCGATTTCAAGATTTCTGGTCATGTTTTTCCTTACACCTTCAGCTTAGGTTATCTGGGAACTTTTTGAAACAACAGTACTTGTGTCAGTTCCTTCCAGTTCTACTTAACATTTTTGTTACTGTAATTATCTTGTTGTTGGCAGAACTTTTATACAAGAAAATTGGGGCTTTATTCAAAATGTGTTTGAGTTGCTTATTTCTTGCCTGTGAACTTCTTGTTCACTTTTGACCTTGGGCAAGCTGTGTTACTGTTCCAGGGCCTCAGTTTCATGAGGTGGTTGGGCTTAAGTGTTTTTTAGGATTCACTGTTTGTCATCTGCTCTGACTGAAGGCATAGACTTTTTCCCTGATTGCATGGATCCTTTACTACTTTGCAGAGAGTTTTTATCATATTCCCAAAGTGGCTTGTGTTCTGCAAAAGGTTAAGATCCACATTCAAGTTGACACTAATGTCCTTGATTTTTTTTCAATCATAAGAAGGACTTGAAAATACTGACGTAAAAACGTCAAGCTGGGAAGCAGGATTCCTCATGTATTGAGGATACACAATTTCTAATTATTTTACTTTCCCTAGGGAATAATCCTTTCCCCAGTGACAATGCTTTTATCTTCCTCTCTCCCTGTTTAGAATGACCTTTGTTTTTGTTTTTGTTTTTTTTTTTAAGAAAGAAACAACTTTATTTAGTTTTTCACATGGCCTTAGTTTTTCACAACACTCAGTTGTGTACGTGGTGCTGGGGTTTGAACCCGGGTCCTCATGCTTGCCAGGCAAGCGCCGAAACCTCTGAGCCACCCCTCCAGCCCTAGAATGACATTTGGAGCAATAAAGGTTGTCTACATTTTTATGAACATAGTTGGCATTTGAATGCTGACAGTGCGGGTTTCATTGTTCACTTCCTGTAATTCTGCGTGAGGCTAGAGCTAAGGGTCAGTTCAGGCTGATGTCTGTTAACAAAGGCCAGCCATGAACCAGTTAATTAGGGCACATTGGTTCTGCTGCAGCCTGACATTTTTCAGATTGTGTATTTAACATTAGAATATCAGTTGAGCCTACCCCTGTAAGCGAATGTACAGTGTGTGCAAATGGCATGTACTTTGAAATTCAAAAACATTCACTGTATCTAAATTAATCTGGAATTTACTTTAAAACATTAGTTCTACTTTATTAGTTTTAGGCAGGCAAATGTGGGGATATGTTATTGTCCCAAATTCAGGATTTAAAAAGGGAACTATTTACATTTTAACTAGTGGTGATCGTTCATGCATTCTTAGATAGAAAATTGCTACAGACTTTTTGAAGAGTTTTAGCTGAATTTGTATGCCAATAACCCAGTAATCTCACTGGAAAGCTAACATTTTTTCATTGGCCAAAAAAAAAGAACAAAATACTACTGGTTGTTTTCCTTGAAAGGAAAGACAGTTTTTAGTCTAAATAACCATCATCTTTTCTTTGAAGGTAAACACCTGATATTATTTTTCTTTTTCTTTACTTTTTTGGACAATGATAAAATGTTAGCTTTCTAGTGAAAATTAGAATTTTGAAGAACTTGTATCTGTCACTGTGATGTAGAGATTGATGGTGATATTTACAGATGTGATATTTTATAATGAAATGTATACTTGAAAGATCTACATAAACCTGTGAGCCACTGTTTTCTAAATGACAGTGTGTGATATAAAAGCATGTGCTGGTGGAAGATTCATTCAAATACAGGTAGAACCAGTAGATTTTAGTGTAATCGGATACGAAAGGGTTCGGTCCTCAGTCCTGGGGGGGAAAAAAGGCAAGAAACTACCACATACAGGGGCTGGGTGGTGGCTTATTGGCTGTGGCACTTGTGTGGCTTGTGCAGGGACACAGGTTTGAACTCCACCACCACAGGCACAAAGAGTGTTGGAGCCACGAAAGCCACAAGAAAATCTAAATAAAATTGATTCTTTTTTTCTCTCTCACTCTCTCAGTCCCTCCCTCTTAAGGAAAAAAAAAAAAAAGAAAGAAAGAAGCTATCACATATACCTGGGGTGTAATCACAGCAGCTTGGGAGGCTGAAGCAGGAGGATCACAAATTCAAAGCCAGCCACAGCAGTTTAGTGAGGCCCTAAGCAGTTTAGCCAGACCCTGTCTCAAAATAAAAAGGTAAAAAGGGCTGGGGATGTGGCTTAGTGTGGTTAAGTGCCCCTGGGTTCAATCCCTGGTACAAAATAAATAAATAAAAATAAAGAAAGAAACTTACCACATGCAAAGTTTTGGTGTAGCAGAGAAGAACCATGTGTCTATAATTATCCATTAATTCTGCTTTTTTTGGGGGGGAACTAATAATAAATCTTTTTAAATGAATATATTTTTAAATTTCAATTTTAATTTCTGAAATAGTAAGTATTGTTGAAATAATCCATACAAACCAAAAGCTCTTTGGGAACATCAGTAATTTTCAAAAGTAGAAGGAGGGCCTGAGATTAAAAAGTTTGGGAAGTCTGTCCAGAAGGCACACAAGAATGCCTATAGCAGGCAGACTGCCGGACTGCTGTGGATGATGTCTGTGTTACGCTAAGTAGAAACTGTCTGGAGATCCGTCCACACAGTATGACCCCATTTTTATAAGCAAAGACACCTATGTATATGAAGAAGAAAGTGTGGAAGGATTTTACACCACAGTTGTCTCTAGGGAATTGAGAGTTAGATGAATTCAGAAAACTAACTTTTTACTTTACATTTGCGATGTTCCAAATGTCCTTTTACAGCAATTTTGTGCTATTGTACAACAACAAAAAAAATTAAGGATTTAAAAAAGTGAATTGATGGCAGCCCAACTAAATAGTTTTTTTTTTTGTTTGTTTTGTTTGTTTTTAAGAGAGAGGGACAGTGAGAGAGAGAGAGAAAGAGAAAATCAATTTTATTTAGTTTTTCACGCGGCCTTTGTTGCTCCGAGACTTTGTTGTGTACGTGGTGCTGGGGTGCATGCCAGGCAAGCACTGTAACCATTGAGCCACTGCTTCAGCCACCCAAATAGTTGTTTGTTGTACCTGTTGATGAAGGAATTCGTGTTGTCTTCTATGAAGACAAGTCAGCTTCTTGGACCTTGGGGATTGTTTTTTCTGGAGGAATACAGTGTTATTTTTATGTTGCCTACTGTTCTCGATCTTCCACAGGCTGATCTTTCTAGAGCTGGTTAATGTCCATGTAGGTTAGATTGAAACACTTGGAGTCAGAAACACGCAACACTGGACCAGACCTGAATCTGGAAGCCAGGAGTAATGCCAGTTGTTGTGTTGGTGGAGTGGCGAATTTGAAAGGAGTGAGCGGATAGCAACTTTTTACCAGGATCATTCTGGGTGAACACGGCCTCCGTCCTACATCAGCGTGTGGGGAGGACGCTGGTGTTAGTTACACTGTTTACTCTTTTCAAGCTTTAGTCCTGTGACCAAGAAAATTCACTTTCAGGAGAATTGAAAGCGTTCACCAGAAAAACTTCTCTCAGTGTACTGTTTTTCTGTAACAAACATTGTGTACACACTCTGTGCTCAGTGGTGTTTTGGCAATTGGTGCTAACATATGTGAAGAAAAAAATATCCCTGCCCTCCTAGAACTCACGTTCCAATAATAGCAGGCCATTTATAATGTAAATCAGTAACTGTATTTAACCACAATTGTTGCAGATTTTATGCCTTTTCTCCCAAAAAGTAGGGTGTGACCATTATGTGAATTTTTAAAAATTGTGCCACTATTACTTGAAACTCATTTATTACTAAACTGTCTTTGGTGCAAGGTTAGGATGCACAGAATACTCTTGATGATAGGGTAGAATTGAATAGTCCAGATCAATACACAGCATCGCTTCATGACAGCTGAGAACATTTTTCTGGTTGGGGGGGTAACATACTAATGGTTATTGTTTTGTGCAGTGTAGTTGAGGTGTTACACGTGCTACAGTGTTCCAAAGTGTACACTTTGAAAATGTGTGTGGCGATTTTACGATTGATTTTACGGGGCTGGCATTCAGCCACTCAGGTGTTTAGAGCCACGCTGCGCTGGCCTCCTTGAATTCTGAGTTCTAGGCAGAAGGCCACGGATCGCCATGGCAAGAAGACCGAGCTCAGCCCTGGGCCGCTGGGGAGTACTTTGCTGCTTTGGTTTCCTTTCACGCGGGGTGAGGAACAGAATCACGCTGTGGGGTAATTCACGGTGAAAGGTTATGAACCATTTTCAGACTGAAAAAGCGGGTGTGACGATTATGCAGTGAAATGCTGCACAGGTGTGTGAGTGGTGGTGGGGGCTAAGGAGAAATAATAACCTAGAGTGTGAGTTGAGTGTAATTTTAGTTAGGGTGGCCTGCCTGAGAAGGTGAGGAGGAGCAAGCTGTAATAGAAGTTGGGGTAACGCTTTCAGGCAGTGGGAGGCAGGTGCAAAGGCCCTGAGGCAGACCTTGCTTAGCACATTCAAGGACCAGCCCAGAGGCCAGTGAGGCTGGAGCCGAGAGAGCAAAAGGAGGATTGTAGGAGGCAAAATGGGGGTAAAGGGAGGATACTTGGAGCAGAGTAGGGCCTTGATCCTTTCAAGGATAGTGATTTTTACACATTTGGTTAGGGAAGCCCTTGAGGCCTTGGAGAGTTCAGGACCTGATCTGTGGTTTTGTGTTTGCTTTGGTCTGGGGATTGAACCCCAAGGCACTTACCATACCCCAGTCCTTGTTGTTGTTTTTTATAATTAAGGGTCTTGCTAAGTTACTGAGCCTGGTTTGGAACTTGAGACGCTTCTGCCTCAGCCTCCCAAGCCACTGGTTTATAGGCATGTGCCACTGCACCTGGCTAAAATTTTTTAATTTTAAGTTAGTGCAGTTATGTCCTTGAAAGTTATTTGACTTATTTATACCCAGTGTTTTATTATAAGTTTACCCGAAAATAAGACATTGTTTACGATCAGTTCAAAACTTCCTTAAGGTTCTCAAATGAAACTTTTAAGTTAGCAGTAGTAGGAACCTGATAGATCAGTGCTGTAATTCCTTCACTGTTAAATCACACCAAGTGTCCACACACGGTAGGAGGTGGGTGAATGCAGCTATGGAGTCCTGTAGGTGTAAGTTAACCAGTCACATTTTTTCCCTTTTTGTCCTTGTACATATTAGGCAAGAGCACTACCATTGCATCATACCCTCAGCTCTTTAAAATTTTAAGACAGTGTCTTGCTGAATTGCCCAGGCTGGACTAAAACTTCCGGTCCTGCCTCAGCCTTCCCAGTAGTTTGGATTACAGGTAGGTGCCACCACTCCTAGCTCAATAGAATTCTTTATTTTTATTTATTTATTTTATTTTATTTTTTTAAAGAAAGAGGGACAGTGAGAGAGACAGAGAGAGAAACAACTTTATTTAGTTTTTCACATGGCCTTTGTTGCTCCAACACTTAATTGTGTACGTGGTGCTGGGGTTTGAACCCGGGTCCTCGTATTTGCCAGGCAAGCGCCCAAACCACTGAGCCACCACTCCAGCCCCTCAATAGAATTCTTAAAGAGGTTGTTTGGAAAGATTATATCCATCTATTTATGTAAAAGATTGTGTTGTGGTACGTGAACTATGAGAATGCAAAATCATGTATATGTACATTTTTATAGGCACCCTGTTATTTTCTGTAGTCTTTGTTGTTGTTGCTGTTGGGCAGAGAGAAGAAATCAATTTTTATTTATTTTTCCATATGGCCTTTGTTTCTCTGATAGTTGTGTATGTGGTGCTGGAGTTTGAACCCAGGTCCTTGTGCTCCAACCGCTGAGCCACTGCTCCAGCCCTTCCATAGTCTTAATGCATTTTGACTGGCCTTTTTATTTTTCCCAAAACTTTATTACCCATTTTAAGAAATATGTTTGTGGGGTGGAGTGGTGGCTTGGCAGTTATGGTGCTTGCCTGGCATGTGCAGGGACACGGGTTTGAACCCCAGCACCATGTACACAATGATGTGTCAGAATAACGAAAGCCACATGAAAAACTAAATAAAATTGATTCTTTCACTCTCTCTTTAAAAAAAAAAAAAAAAGAATTTTACCTGATTTGAATGAAGCATCCTATCAAGTAAAATGATAGAAATAGAATGTAAAATCATTTCATATTTGTTATATTGGTTAAGGACTTTGAGCACAGTGGTGATTTTTTTTTTTTAAGAGAGTTGAATTTTATTTTTTCATTTGGTTTTTGATTTTTCCTCCACTTAGTTGTGTTTGTGGTACTAGAGATCAAACCTGGGTCCTCCTGCCTGCCAGGCAAGCACTCTACTGCTGAACAACCTCTCTAACTCCACAGTGGTGTTTTGAAGAGTGTTGGAAATAGTATCTTTTTCTTTTTCTTTTTTTTTTAATGGTACTGAGGATTGAAGCTAGGGGTGTTCTACCTTTCTACCCTTTGTTTTTGTTTTTTACTGGTGATTGAACCCAGGGACACCTAACCACTGAGCTACACACCCCCAGCCCTCTTTTAAAATTTTTTATTTTGAGACAGGTTCTGGCTAAGTTGCGTAGGGCCTTGCTAAGTTGCTGAGGCTGGCTTTGAACTTGTGATCCACCTGCCTCCATCCCCACCCTGACCCCCAAGCTGCTGGGATTATAGGTATGTACCGCACTTGGCTTTTTTTTTTTGAAACAAGGTCTTGCTAAGTTGCCCAGACTGGCCTCAAATTTGTTGATCCTCCTGCTTCAGCCTCCCGAACAGCTGTAATACCGAAGGATTACAGTTGTGTGCCACTGCACCTAGCAATATGTGCATTTTTCAAGTGGGAGGGAGAAGGCTGCATTACTGTGGTTGAGCTGGGAGTTATACAGTAGAAATGTCAGTGTACTATCTGGGTCTGGGTGTGAGAGATTGAGTTGCTGCTCAGAAGATGGGCTCTGGTGAGGGGGAGTGCTCCCTGAGGCCTCCTCTGCCCAGATTCCTCAAAGTTCCCTGACTGCCTTGTTCCTGCCCCTGGGGGTTGTGCCCCTGACATCACTGTGTGTCTTGAGACTCACCTACCACACCTGCTCCAGTTCCCCTCCCTCCTGAAACCACACTGGACATCTGTGGTCCTTACGGGCTTTTCTGTAACCTCTGCTCTTAGAACACAAAGGAACACTTAATCAAACACTGTGGTATTTACAGCGTCTTGTTCCCTAATGGTTTCTTACAAGTAAAATGTGTGTGCAGGCAGAAGCCTTTTTTGGCTACCTGAGTGTAATGTTGAATACATAGGCTCTCAGTGAAAATTTCTTATTTAATAGCAATTAGGTGGGCACAGTGGCACACACCTGTAATCCCAGTGGCTCAGGAGGATGAGGCAAGAGGATCACAAATTCAAACCCGACCTCAGCAATTTGGCGAGACCCTGTCTAAAAATAAAAAATAAAATAGGCAGGGATTGTGGCTGAGTGGTTAAGCGCCTCTGCGTTCGATCCCTGGTGCCTCCCGTTAAATGCTCGAAATAGGGGATTGAACTTGTTATGCACTTATAAGAAGTGGGAGAAGTTTTCAAACCAGTAATTTCTTTCCTTATGGATCCAGGATTTTTTTTTTTTTTTTTTTTTTTTTTAAAGAGAAAGGGACAGTGAGAGAGAGAGGGAAAGAGAGAATCAATTCTATTTAGTTTTTCACGTTTTCATGTGGCTTTTGTTGCTCAGACACTTTGCTGTGTACGTGGTGCTGGGGTTTGAACCTGTGTCCTGTGTATGCCAGGCAAGTGCTGTAACCGCTGAGCCACTGCTCCAGCCCCTAGGATTTTTTTTAATCTAGTGATATTCTGGGGTTTCTTTTCTAATGAGTACACTTACATATATATATATTTTCATTTACTGTAAAATATGTATTTAACCATTTTAAGTTGTGCGATTCAGTTGCTTTAAATATACTCTCAATGATGCTTTGCCACTCTCCATTTCCAGGGATTTCATTATCCCAAATATGGACTCCATACTCATTAAAAATTAGTACCCCATCTCTCCCTCTTCCCTCCTCTTTCAGTGTGAGAATGAGCAGAAGAGAGGATCCACTTTACTTAGCTTTTCATGTGGGTTTTGTTGCTCTAACACGTCATTGTGTTTGTGGTGCAGGGGTTTGGAATCGCTTTCAAGCCACTGCTCCAGCTCCCTGCTCCCACCTCCTGGTAACCTCTACCGCACTTTCCGTCTCTGAATTACCTCTTCAAGGCCCCATGTGAGAGGCATCGTAGAGTGTTTGCTCTGTTGTCTGGCGTATTTCACTTAGCATGATATTTTTGAGGCTCATCTGTAGCGTATATGAGGATTGCTTTCTTGTTCAGGGCTGTAAAGATCCCGTTGCATGCATGTTAGTGGAAGCTGTGTGACTGTGTGATTTGAAGGCCATAGAGTGCACACAGATAGGGCACAGCTTGTGGACGAGCCA
The DNA here is from genome assembly GCA_004027875.1 of Aplodontia rufa. Taxonomy (NCBI): domain Eukaryota; kingdom Metazoa; phylum Chordata; class Mammalia; order Rodentia; family Aplodontiidae; genus Aplodontia; species Aplodontia rufa. The sequence goes on along the minus strand of PVKS010014440.1, from coordinate 12,530 downwards.
CTGTCCTGGTGCAGAGGGGGAAGCCATCAGCAGCCCTGGAAGGCCCGAGCCTGCTCAGAGGTGACTGGTGCCTCGCATTCAACACCGCATTAATATTCCTTTGTCCTCCTTTTAGTGTCTTTAGGCTGAATAGTGATGTTTCGTTCATTCCTGATTCTGTTTTTCTTTGTCTCTTTGGGTTAGTTTTGTTAGGGGTTTTTCAGTTTTATTAGACTTTTCAAAAAAACCAATTTTTGACATTAACTTTCTCAGTTATCTCCTTATTTTATTGATTTCTGTTCTTTATTATTTTTTTACTTTGGCATTAATTTGTTCTTTTTCCCAGATTGTATTTTTTTTTCTTTTTGTATTGCAAATTGAACCCAGGTGTGCTCTACAGCAGAGTTACACCCCCAGATCTTTTTATTTTGAGATGGGGTCTTGCAAAATTGCCAAATTTGGCCTGGAACTTGAAGTTCTCCTGCCTCAGACTCCAGAGTTGCTGGGATTACAGGCACAACCACACCCCGTACCAAACTTTTTCTAGCTCCTTTTATTTTATTTTAGTAACAGGGATTGAACTCAGGGGCGCTTAACCACTTAGTCAAATCCCTGGCTTTTTTATTTTTGATTTTGAGACAGGGTCTCGGTAAGTTGGTTAGAGCCTTACTAAATTGCTGAGACTGGTTTGAATTTGTGATCTTCCTGTCTCAGCCTCCCAAGGTGCTGGGATTATAGGTGTGCACTATCACACCTGGCCTTTTCTGGCTTTCTAAGGTGGAAACTTAGGTTATTGATTTTGAACTTCTTTTCTTTCCTAATATGAGCATTTAAAAATTTTGAACTCCCTCGCATTTTTTGTGAGAGAATCAGTCTTGTTCAGTTTTTCCTGTGGCTTTCATTGCTCCGACACTTTTGTTGCGTACATGTGCTGGGGTTTGAACCCACGAACTCTTGCATGCCAGGCAAGCGCTGTAACTGCTGAGCCACCGCTCCTGCCCCTCCCAGTGATTTTCATTAGATCCCCACCCCACCACCTTTCTTTTCCTTTGTCCTCTCAAGCTTCCACATGTGAGAGAAAGCATATGACCCTTGACCTTCTGAGTCTGACTTATTTTGCTTAACCTAATTGTCTCAAGTACATTCATTTTCCTGCAAATGACATTTCATTTTTCTTTATGGCTGAATAAAACTCCATTGTGTGTATATACTACATTTTCTTTTTCTCTTTTTTTTAAAGGCAGAGAGTGAGAGAGAAAGAACCAGTTTTACTTGTTTATTTATCTAGCCTTTGTTTCTTCAACACTCAAGCTGTGTACATGGTGCTGGGGTTTGTACCCGGGTATTTGCACATGCCAGGCAAATGCTCCAACCGCTGAGCCACTGCTCCAGCCCCTACCACGTTTTTCTTTGTCTGTTCATCTGTTGATAGACACCAAGGCTGGTTCCATGGTTTGGCTGTTGTGAATTGTGCAACTATAAACATGGGTGCTTACTTATTTTTTAATCTACTTATTTTATCTATATCCTTTTTGAGTTTTTTCCTTTTTTTTGTTCTTTTTCTTTTTACTGAGAGAGGAATGTTAAAGATCAGTAGTTATGATTTAGATTTCTTTATTTTTTTCCTTTTAAGTCCATACATATTTTTTTAGGCTTAAAAACATTTAAAAGAACAAGAAAAACTTAAACATTTTATTGAAGAAGTCATAAAAATCAAACTAATCTTATGGTGACAGGAGGAATAGGATAATAAACTGAGAAATGGAAATGATCAACAAAACCAAAAGCTGCCTTTGAAAAGAGAAAACTAGTGAGATAGACAAACTTCTGCAGACTGATGAATGAAAAGCACAATGAGGAACATTTAGGATGAAAACATAACTAAATATTCTGTCAGTTCTTGATTATTTGGAAGCTCTGTTAGGTCACTAAAACTTTTTTTTTCTTCCTGGTTTTTAGTTTGGATATTTTCTGTTGATTTGTCTGTGTTCGCTAACTCTTCTGAAGTTGCCAAACTTTGAGTATTTCAGATGTTACACTCTTCAGTTGTAAAATTTCCCTTTATGGGGACCCAAAAGAATCATGTGCTGAACTGCTGTGGACCATTGACCTTTGGGAAATCCCAGTCACTTTTGACCTGGGCAGATGAAGTCAGTGGAGACCTAGGGAAGGCTCTAGAAATGGGGCTCCTTGTGATCATGTTTGGCCATGGGCAACCCTGCTCCGAGACATGGACTATGGGGAGGGGCTACGATGTACTTGCAGGCCCACAGGCAGGGCAGCTCCCCTATGCTGAGCTGCAAGGCCTGAATCACGATTAACCACTTATTTTAAGTAGGAATCCTGTCTTCTGTAGGTACTTATGCACTAGCTCCCCTTTTGTATGATCACATTATTTGCAATTATTGTCTGTTTTTGGGCATTCTTCTGCAAAACAATAAAACAACCCAGAGAAAAGTAAATTAATATTATTTCCATTTGTGACTTCATCTTGCTATGTTTCCCAGCCTGGTCTCAAACTACTCTCTTTCCTAGGCTTAAGTGGTCCTCCTGCCTCCGCCTCCCGAGAGGTTGGCATGACAGGTGTGCTTTCACACCGTGCTGGTTCTTTTGTATAGTTTTGTGTTTTTCAGTCGAGATGCACCATCTTTGCATCCTTTAGGCCCGTTTTCTCCTCTAAATCTTTGAAGATATTTATTTATTTAGAGAGAGGGGAAAGAGAATCAACTTTATTTTTTTCATCTGGCCTTTGTTTCTCCAACGTGTTTGTAGTGCTGGGGTTTGAACCCAGGACCTCGTGCATGCCAGGCACACTCCAGCCGCTGAGTCACCCCTCCAGCACAGTAACGCTGCCTTTTTTTTTTTTTTTAAAGAGAGGAGGACAGTGAGAGAGAATCCCCTTCATTGAGTTGTTCACGTGGCTTTCGTTGCTCTGACACTTAGTTGTGTACATGGGTGCTGGGGTTTGAACCCATGTACTTGCGCATGCTGGGCAAGCGCTGTAACCACCCAGCCACTCTCCAGCCCGTTTTGCTGCTTTTTTATTTTATTTTCAGATAGGGCCTTGCTGAGTTGCCCAGACTGGCCTCAAACTTGGTGATCCTACTTCCTCAGCCTCCCTCCTGTATAGCTGGCTGGGATTGCCGTGCACCATGGTGTGTGGGTCATTTTAGTGTTAACACTTGCTGGACCTGGTTTTAATTCACACTTTGGTGGCTCACAGGTGCTTCTGAAGTCTTTCTTCCTGTCTCCAGGTTTCCGGTGCTGCCATTGTTTGTTCAGTCCACTTAGGATATTGCTGTAGTGAGAATATTCCAGTCCTGTACTTTGACCTTTCCTTCTCTGTTAACACCTACGGGTATGGAGCCTCTCCTCCAGCCATCTAGAGTTCTGGGCGTCCGGTGGAACATACCTGTTTAGGAGGTGTACGTGAAGCTGATGTTACAGACAGGGTCTTTATTATGTCCACCTGTTCTCCAGAGGCACAAAGGCTAGTTAGTATACCCTGTAGATCCTCCCTCAGAGTGCTGGATTTCTGCCAGGGGTGTGACTTGTTCCTGATATGTCTGTAGGTTAATTGGTGTTAACATTGGTAGGGATTAAATCAGGGAGTCTTAAATTTTTTCTTCTTAATTGTTTTCTTTTGGGGCTGGAGTGATGGCTCAGCGATTATGGCATGCACAAGGATGTGGGTTCAAACCTCAGTACCAAGTACACAGCGTGTCAGAGCTGTGAAAGCCACATGAAAAACTAAATAAAAAATTGATTTTCTCTCTCACTGTCCCTCTCTCTCTTAAAAAAAAAAGAGAGAGAGGCAGAGTGTGAGAATCAAGTTTATTTATATTTTCATCTGGTCTTTGTTTCTCTGACAGTATATTTGGGGCCGGAGTTCGAACCTGTGTCCTTGTGCAACCCAAGCAAGCACTCTAACCGCTAAGCCACTGCTCCAGCCCTGGCTAATGCCTTTTGAAAGTGATCACAAATGGAGATTTAGGTTTAAAATTTATTTGATCAGTTTTAATTTTTTTTCACAGTTTCATGGTATATATTTTTGATTAATTATTGAATATTCTGATAATTGGATATTTTGGGAGGTAGTACTTGACAAACCTTATTTGTGCTTTTATAAATATAATTATGATTTGTAATTTTAAATACCTACGCATTGTCTTAAAAAAATTTTGTTGTAGTTTCAAAATTTATTTTAAAGTCAAATTGATTGAAAGTTTAAAACCGGACAAATGCGCGCTCTGCAGCATCTGCTTCTGCCCCGCTCTCTAACCTCATCCCACCACTCTGCAAAGCCACTTTTGTAGTTCCTTTTCCATCTTTTCAGCATTTCTTTTTTGCGAATATAAGCAAATATAAGCATCTATTTATTTTACAAAGGATAGCATGCAGCATGTGCTGTTCATGCAGCTTGGCTTTTGTTTCTCAGTTGATCCTCAGGACGTCTCCACGTTGGAGTACCAGATGTCTTCTTTTTTAATGACTGTCTTGTGGCCCGCCAACTTGGAAATATTGTTGGTTTTTCAGTTCCCTGTTTCTGGACATTTGGATTATTTCCAGTCTTCAGCTGTCACAGAATGACTTTGTAGGTGTCACTTTATGCTCGTGCAGCCGTGTTGGACTCAAGGGTTGTCCAGCTGTCATATCTGTTAGCAGGTGGCACTATGTAGTGAATACCCTCTAATCCATAGGCATGATAATAGAGGTGCTGCAGGGTAGCTATTCCCAAATTTCCTCCTATCAGCCTTTGAGTTTCTGCTTCCACCACTAGTAATGCAGAGGGTCCCTCCGTTCCAAAACCCTAGCTAAGAGTGCTGTTAAATTTTGGGATTTTTACTAATCTGTTAAGCAATAGTATTTTTTGTTCGTTTGTTTTTGAGCGAGGGATAGTGAGAGAGAGAGGAAAAGGGAGAATTAATTTTATTTAGTTTTTCGTTTGATTTTCCTTGCTCCGACACTTCATTGTGTACATAGTTTTGGGGTACCAACCTGTATCTTTGCACATGCCAGGCAAGCACCATAACTGCTGAGCCACTGCTGCAGCCCAGTAGTATGGTTTTGATTAGTAGTTCTCCTGTGAAGTGATGTTGAGCATTTAAGCATGTTTAAGGGACAAGCATATTTGTGTTTCTGTGAACCAGCTTACCACATTCTTAACGTGGCAGGTATTTTAAGTTGGACAGCGTTCAGGGCCTTGCTGACTGACTGTGTCACCTCTACTACCTTCTGACCTTTTGCTTTCTGAGTATTGCACAAGGAGCTGCCTATTCCAGTTGACAGAGGGACCCTGAGAAGGCTGCTCAGCCCTGGCTGTTCCCTAGAATCTCCTTGGAAGCTAAAAAGACCTGTCCAGGTCCTATCCGAAGGGATTGACTAATGGGCCTGGGGAGAGGCCTGAGTGTCACTTTTTGTCACTTTTGGTTTTTAATTTGTGTTTAGTAAGGAGAGACTCTATTCAAAAGATTATTATTATTATTTTTTTTTTTTTTGCAGCTGGGAAAGGGGCTGTTGAAATAGGGAACACACTGTGACCCCAGGATCTGTAAGCATCCAGGTTGTTCTAATAGGCAGCCAGGGTGGGAAGTCACTGGTCTATGCCCATCGTGATAACTCCTTTGCCTTGAGCACCTTTTTTTGGCTTCAAAGTGGGCATGAATCCTAGACTGACCCAGTCTTTCTAAAATTAAGGCCTTTTATTTGTGACCCTGAGGTGTTCTTGCTTCTGATAGCTAGCCAGCAGGAGGAGGAGCTGGAACACTGAGGAGGGCAGAAGGGCGGCGGGACAGCGCCGAGCTGCCGAGTCCACCTCACCTCTGGACTTTGTGAGCAAACATTTCCTTACTGTGTAAGCCATTTTGAATTGGGTCCACTGTTACTTGCAGTCACCAGTGTGCTAAATGGGAAAGCGATGCATTTAATCCCATCAGGTTTTTACTCTTCCCGTTATTTGGAAAGAACGATGGCAGATTCCATTGACAAATGACATTGCACATTAGAACATCATTTGTATTTGTTTAACTTGGATTAGTTTGCACATCACTTTCACGTGGTTTCTCTTTTGTAAAATGGGCAAAATCCCATTTTATGCAGCTGTCCTCAGCTCTTCTGCTGCAGTGTACTAGCCACACCCCAGGGTGGATGGTTGGAATGGCCTTATAGTCACATCATTGTTACAGAGCATGTATTATCGATACTGTCTTCCCTTTAGAGTTAAATTTGTATTTTTAGCTGATACTTAAAAACATAGGAATTATGAGGGCGCATGTGATGTTTTAACATATGCACGCATCATATGTGTCTTGGAACATTTTTGTATGGTGGAAACATTTGAGCTCTTTTCTGATGCTCCTTGGGTTCTGGGGGAGAGGCTGTTATTTCTTCTTAGGACCAACTGGACCAGCCAATACGGACCCTGTGGCTTGGAGTTGGTGCCTTGAGCTCTTGTGCGAAGTTCTGGCCATGTTTAGAGATTGACATTGCTGGTGTAAGGTGCTGTATGCTTGTCCAGACTGCATTGTAGGGAAGCTGCAAGCAGATCTAAGAAGCTGCTGACGCTGCCATCCTCCTGCCTCAGCTTCCTGAGTTGCTGGAATTACAGGCATGCACCACTGTGCCTGGCCTCTTTACTAGTCCTTTTCAAGAAAAAAATTAAAGTCACATTGAGGTGGCCTAATGGCATCATTGCCAGGGTTTTGTTTGAAGTCTTGGGTTGGATGTTTTTTACCTATTGGATTTTATCTGGCACTAAGTGAGCCTGGAAAGTAGGAATGTGAGAAGGGCATGGTCGCTTCTTCCACATCTTTTAACTGTCTGGTATGTAGACAGAGCTGTCTAGCGTGCTGGCCCACCTGGTAGAGCGCCTGTAGCTTTGATTTGCAGCTATCTAGTTTTCTAAAGCAGCGGGGGTGGGACAGCAGGGTGTATAGCAAAGGCTGGCTTACCCCCCTGTTCCTCTTCCTTTTGCCTGCATACCTGGCTTGCTGGGAAATGGGATTTCTAGAGTAGGGGAAAGTGATGCTCACATGCAGGTTTCTCATTCTGAAGTTCTTTCCTAGACATTTCAGCCTGCATTCTTTTGATAACAGACCTCAGCTCTTGTTTGAAATGCATGTGGAAAAATGTTCCTTAGTGTTGAAATCTAACACTTCTTATCTTACAGAACTCCAGAACTGCCAGATTATTAAATTTCTGTAAATTTGATAGTGACTAAAATTCTAACTTTCAAAAAGTAGGATGGCTGGTACTATGACCATGTCTGCAATCCCAGTGACTTGAGAGGCTGAGGCAGGAGGATCCCAAATTCAAGGCCAGCCTCAGCAACTTAGCAAGTCCCTGTCTCAGGAAAAAAAAGAAGTAGTAAAGGTGTGGAGGTGGCTCAGTGGTTAAGCTCCCTGGGTTCAATCCCCAGCACTAAGGGAAAAAAAGGAGATGGAACAGCAAATTGAAGATAAAAGACCTGCACAAGTGAGCGCCGACAGTGTTCAGCTACACCTGCCAGCTCTGGGGTTTGTTCTTACAGACTCAGAACATAAGGAAAAGCACAGCTTCTGGAACGTGTAGGAATTCTGTTGTCCCTTGATAATTTCATGCTTTTTTTTCCTATTTCCCTGCCAGATATGGAGATAGAGGTGACATTAAGGTCATGGTTTTATCTGAATTCAAATGCCAGCTGACCACTAATAGCAGTGTGACCTCAGATGCTGGTGTTCACCTGGCAGATGCAGAGAACAGGTCCTCTGTCTTCTGTGCTGTGTGCTTTGCTAGGGTCTGGTAGGACAGGAGTCCCCTGAACCTCTCTGAGTCTTTGGTTCCTAATTTGCAAAGTGGGAATCAGAACTGGGGTGTGGCCCAGCAGTGGAGTGTGTGCTGAGCCTGCACAAGACCCTGGGTTCTATTCCCCAGCACTTAAAGAGAGAAAGAAGGAAATTCTGGGAGTAAGAACATCTGGTGAGCCTTTTGCCTGAGACTAGGTTTATGATGTGCAATTAAGGATTATCCATGGTCTTTCTAGAGAGAAAACCTTGGATTGAATTGTAAACTTTTTTTTTAGGACTTCCCATAGGGTGATTTGATGGGAAGGAGAGGGCTATGGAGAGCTTTCTGTCTTGTCGGATGAGTTGCTGGCTGGTTTCGAGGATTTCCTTGATTGAGTCTTTGGGCTACTCTTGCTGTCAGAGGCTGTGTCCCTTCACCAGATGGCTACTCCTCTTTCACTCAAGTAGTTTATTACTTCTCCAGGATAGAGTTATCTAATGTCTAAATCTACTCTTTCTTATTTAGCACATTTCACGTTTTTGAATCTTTTCTCACTCTTGAAAGAGCCGTGTGGGGTTGGATCTGTGCAGCAGTGTGTGGTGATCAGTTTCCTGGAGATCACTTCTGGGGCTTGTGAGTGTGGGACATAAACCAAGCTCCACTCACGCAGCACAGTGACTGACCTGGATCAGAAGGGTCTTTTGTGTGGACAGGAGCACAACAGGCTTAGAGTCCATTAGAGTGGCGATGTTTTATTCCGTAGGGTTGGATGATTCTCTTCATGGCTTTCCAGGGATCTGTCAAGGAGTGGAAGGGAACCTTATGCTGTCTGCTGATGATCGTAGCTTGGTTTCAGTCACCTCCCTTCTTAGTCACGCAGCCACATTCCCCTTTTGCTGGCAGCTTGGCAAGCCTCAGAGCCAAGAGCACAGGTGGACTGTGGAGCCTCCCTTCCTGTAGGGGCGTTTTGGGCCACAGTTGTTGGGCTTTGCTGCAGCAGGCCTTTCATCCCTGCCACTGCTTGCTGTGATGGAGGGAGAGCCCTTGTGGATGAACTGAGCCTGGGCTGCTTCTTCCTGCGTTTTGCCTCTTGCCTGTTCTAGTGGAGGGTCAAGAGGACTTGACTAAAAGCCCAGGGCATGCAGTTCTGGGTCATAAGATGTTTGACATTAAGTTATAGATATGGTGAGATTTTTTTTCCCCCAGACTTGGGGACTGAACCCAGGGCTTCCACATGCCAGGCAAGTGCTGCACCACTGAGCTACATCCCCAGCCCTTTTGATTTTACTTTGAAACAGGATCTTACTATGTTGCTGGCTGTGAATCCTCCTGCCTCAGCCCCCTGAGTCGCTGGAATTACAGGTTTGGGCTGCCATGCTTGGCATGTTCCTTGATTTATTTCTTTCTTTTGAGAGAGAGGGACAGTGAGAGAGGGAGAGAAAGAGAGAATCAATTTTATTTAGTTTTTCATGTGGCTTTCGTTGCTCCGACACTTCATTGTGTACGTGGTGCTGGGGTTCCAACCGCGTTCTTGCACATACCAGGTGAGCGCTGTAACTGCTGAGCCATCGCTCCAGCCCGTGTTCCTTGATTTCTAATAGAGATTCTTTTGTTTTTCAGTGAGTAGTTCTCATTGCAGCATTTCCCCACGCTGTGTAGATATTCTGGTCAAAGCAAATTCTTGTTCTAGATTCAGAGTTTTGAGAATTTGATGCCTTTTTTGGGGGGGTGGTAAGTTTTCCTAATTTGACTTTTTTTCTGAAAAATTTAATTTTTAAGTTAGTAGCCTTTTTGATGTGCAGTTTTATGAATTGTAATATGTTTATAGATTTGCGTAACTGCCATCACTACTGGACACAAAATAGTTCATAATTCCAGTAATCTTCCTCATGTTGTCCTTCTGCAGTCACAACCTCACCTTCCCCTAGCTTCTGGCAACCACTGAACTGTTCTTTTCAGTACACTCTTTTGTCTTCTTGAGAATGTCATTTAATTGGAACCATCTAGCGTGTCCCCTTCCTAGCTTGGCTTCTTTAACCTAGCACAATGCGCTGGAGACCAGTGCATGCAACAAGAGCTTGTTGCTTTTCATTGCCAAATAGTATTCCATTTGTGAATATACCACATTTGTCTATCCATTCATCTTTTGGTGCCTGTTTGCTCATTGATTGGTGGGATACTGGTGATTAAAAATAGGGTTGTTATAAACCATTTTGCAGTTTTTCGTGTGAATGTACATTTTCAATTCAAGTAGCATATAAATTTTCTACAAACTGAGTGGCTTAAAACAACAGAAGTCTATCTCCCACTGTTCTGGAAATCAGAGGCCCATAGGGCCTGGCTTCTTTCAGAGCAGCTAGGAGAGAATCTCTTCCCGACTCTTCCAGCTCTTGGAGGCCACCCACATTCCTGGGCTTGTGGACCCATCCTCTCACCCCTCCAGCACCTAGATTCTGTCTGTCTCCTCCTGATTTATAGTCCGATCTCTATCTGTCTCCTACTTACAAGGATACTTGTGAGTGTACTTAGGGCCCCTGGGGTAATCTCCCATCTTGCAGTTCTCTGCCATAGGAGTGCCACTCACTGGCTCTAGGAGTCGGGATGAGTGGACCTCTGGAGAGCCATTTGGCAGCTAACTGTGTTTGGGGAAAGACCTGGGCCTGGGTACCACCAGGTCATATGGTTAGACCTGTGTTTAGTTTCGTGAGCAGCTGCCAAGCTGTTCTGCAGAGTGTCAGGGTTTTTCTTAGCTATTGTAGTGGGTCTGTCACCAGGATTTTCATTTGTTTTTCCCTGATGACTGCAAAGGTTGGGTATCTTTGTGTGACAGCTTCAGCCCTTTTAGTTTTCCCTTTTTATTACCTTCGTGTGTCTGAGTGAGAAGGTGGTGAGCTGAGCCACAGCTAGAAGAAGGAGAGCGTTGCTGTCTTTTGCCAGGCCCTGCTACAGGCCGCCGTCCCAACTCCTTGCACGTCTCCTTGGTGCCGTTGGAGCCTGGCTGTTGAATCCCTCTAGTCTTCTCATTCGATGGTGTGCTTAGATTCTAACACAAGAGGTGACTCTTACAGAGCTCGTTACTGAACAGCTTCTCTGCACCACATTGCCTTTTAACTGAGGAGTCTTTCATGTGCCCTCTGTCACTGTAGCTCGGGCATGGACCAGGCTTGTCCTTCTGCCATCCCTGGGCAGTTCACAGTGGTTAATGTTGCTGCAGATCACTTTCATTTGATCACCTCTTATACTGGATTGTAAGCACAGCCATTTATTTGTTTAAATTGTTGGCTTATAAATAAATTGTGTTAAGTTCTTTTTCAGTTCTTCCCGTAAGTCCCACGCCATAGCTTCTGTGGCTTGAGATCTTGTTGAGTGATGAGGGCATTACGGGATGCTGGTGAACAAACACTACTTGAGAATGAAAGACCTCAGTTCAGAAGGGCATGGCAGCAGAGTTATGAGCTGCTGCAAGATAGATGGCGTATCTCTACAGAATTGTGCTGCTCTAATTGTGTTCCCTTTATATGACATTTTGGATTTAATTCAAGTAAATGATGATATTAAATGTAGGCCTCCGTCTCTGGCAGTGGAGAACCCGTTGTCTAACCTGAAGTGGTGTTGGCTCAGAACATGTAATGACCCTGCGTTTCTTGTTGACCTGCAACCTCGCAAGGTCACAGGGCTTTGTGCCTCAGGTCTGCCACGTTGTTGTCAGTATGAGTTTGAACTTGGTCAGATGCTCACTGTTGATAAATATTTGCTTCCAGCTCTTGTCCATGTGATCTTGGAGAAGTCGCTTAGCTGATGGGTAAACCAAGCCCCAGTTTGCCATCTCTTAAATGGGGAAGATGATGCTCTTTCTCTGTTCCCTCTAGGGTGGTGGCAGATCAGGGGCTTGGTGGTGCCTGTGGAAGAGCTTTGGAGACTGTAAGATGCTTTAATGTATGGGCCGGTTACTGTCACGTGAAATTCATCTTCCTGGTTGAGATCCAGGTTCTCTCGCCTAAAGCTAAGGCTGTGGAGGCTCATCTCAGTTTAAAAATATTGCCAGGGAGAATCAGGTACTTGGAAATTGACTGGTAAACTTTTCTTTTATTGGCTGTTCAGTTTATTTCTTGCAAGGCTTGACAGTTGCACAGGGCTGGGGTTAAGTTAAAGAGGGAGAAAGCTATCCATAGCATGTTTGTGTGTGTTTTTTTTTTTTTTCCTTTCCAGCTACGTTTTTGGGTAGGGTTGGGGTGATTGTGGGGGGGAGTATTGATAGGATGGGGAAGAGGTTTTATTACCCTTCATTGAAAACGTGCAAAACATTATCATATCATAATGATTCAGAATACAGAAATGACAGGAAGGTGGGTGGAACTTAAGAACATGTTACGCTCAGTAAGTTAACTGAGAAGGTCAAGGGTTGCATGTTTTCTCTCATATGTGGAAGCTAGAGAGAAAAAAGGAAAAGGAAGGTACTGGAGGAAGTTCTCATGAAAATTAAAAGGAGGTCAGTAGAGTAGAGGAAAGGGACCAGGGCCAGGGGGAGGGAAAGAACGCGGGGAATGAAAGGGGCAAGTTTATGCTGTTGTGTCGTCCGTGTGTGTGAATATGCGGCCACAGATCCCACTGCTGTGCATCACTAGAATATACCAATAAAACAACGGAGACAGGCCGGAGCCGGAGCTCAGCAGTTCAGGGGCATGCGCAAGGACACACGTTTGAACCCCAGCACCACGTACACAGCGAAGTGTTGGAGCAATGAAAGCCATATAAAAAACTAAATAAAATTCTTTCTCTCTCACTTT